>NBZC01000045.1:0-108041 GCA_002245345.1 Scheffersomyces stambukii
GGTGTCAGACTGGAGGGGTCGTCGGCGGGGTCAGAGGGGTATAAGGGACAGGATGGGGGACGGTGCGACGGGGATGGCGAGAGATCTGGCGGTGGTGGTGGGCACAGAAACGGTGGGAACGAAGCAATGAGGGGCTCGTGGAGCCGATGGCGGTGGAGCGGTGTGCGACTCGCGGTGGGAATTTTTGGTGTCACCCTCGCAGGAAAAGACAAAGAATGAAACAATCGGCCGCAACAATGGCCTGCGGCGTCCCAATGAGGGAATATGCGCATGGGGCTGGCGGCGGCCGTGGTGCCGGGTGCAGTGGCGGTTTCAGTGGCACAAGACATTGTACGCGCGGCTACCCGGAGGGCGGGGGCCAGGACTAAGGGTCCGGTGCGGCAACCCTGTCATGTTTTTGGCTGGCGTGCACGCGAACCAATGCAACCGCAACGTCGGGAGCGGCTCGTGCGCGGTGGCTATTTAGCATGTGGCTGCTTGGTGCAAGGTGGTTAGTGGGGTGGTTAGTGGGGGTGGGGTGGGGAGTGTGAGAGTAGCTTGTTCGTGGACGTCAGGACCCTGGATGCAGGCTGAACGGTGGATCTGGCGATGTTGCAGCCATTTTGGCGGGGAAAGCCGTGGATGCGACTGCGTGGTTGTGCAGGGTGCAGGAGTGCCGTTGTCTTGGTGAGGCCGATGGTAGCTGACGGGGGTTGTTGAGCTATCACAGGGGTCGTCGTATTGTTGTATGTGTCTACGTTTTGTTGTTCGGGTCCGTTTGTCTGTAATTTCGTCTCTACAGGTAGCGATTTGTTCCAGGTCCGTTTGCCAGCAATTGTTTGTTCCCTCGCTCCCATCCTAATCTGTTGGATTCCGTCCCACCGTTTGTCGTAATGTTCCGTTTCGCGACTTGTTCGTATTCTCCTTAATTCGATACTAACCGCAACTCGAAATCTACTGGCTTAGTGCTATTGGAACAGTCAGCTTTCACCCACTGACGTTTGTTGTCTTTGTTTCGTTTTTCTTTCCGGATCTGTCTCTATTACACCACCTTTTTTAGTACCTTCCCGTCAATCGAGCAGTGGCACTCGCGATCTCAAATCTCTCACTAGTTGGTCTTTTCACTTGCACCATCTTTGTGCTAAAATTGTGCCACCGTTGTGCCACCATTGTACCACCATTGTCTACCACCACCTACATCCACCACTACCTACACTCTACGTGTATCACTACAGTCTCGCTTTACAACTCCTTCTCCCCCCATTCGTTCGTCCCCCACCACCTCCAACACCATTCCACCACCACTCCACCACTCCACCCCTATTCGTGTCGTGCGACCCTACGCCCTTTGTTCCTCCTTTTTTCCCTCCGTCCTCGCGATCCTCGCTGGATGCAAAATCTTTTCTGCTCGCCCTGGAAAAACTGCGACATTCACAACCATTTCCTCCCTGTCTGCCACCACCGTCCCGCCTGCCTCCGCCCGTTCCCCTCCATATATCACAGATCCTGTGTTGCATCACTGCCCTCCGCACTGCCATCCCCTTGCCATGGATACTCAAGCAAACCCCGCCCTCAAACGACGCTTGCAGTTGCCCACTCCAGACACCCTTGCAGCAATTTTCAATAACCACAAACGGCACAAATCCGAGCCCCAGGTGCCCCGTTCCGGCGACCATGGTGCCCAGACAACTCCCTCGCCGCTAGCCGTCCCGCTGCCTCTCGCGGCGTTGCCTCCGTTGCCGTTTTCCGTGCGTCCCTCCCACCATCCGCTCTTGAACTCGGTGCCCGCCAACATCGTGCCCATCATCCACCCACCGGCCTCCATTTCCGACTACTTCACCGATGTGCGCACCGACCTCACCGACCCGCGCCTTTCCGACCAGGTCAACACCATCGTACATCGCTTTCCCCCGCCCATGCCCCCGTTGATCCCGCCCCGACAGCCGGGCGCCAGCCCCTCCACCGACTACGACCACAGCGGCATAATGGTGCCGTTCATGTTCCCACCGCCCCCCGTCATCTCCCCCGACCAGTTGCCGTATTCGGTGGCGGCGTTCAAGCGCAGGTTTGACGATGCCAAGCGCTCGATGGGGTGGCCGGAGTCGACGCCCGCGCCCAAGAAACGCGGCCGCAAGCCCCGCCTGGACTCCGTCACCACCGCAGGCCTGGCCTCGGGGCTGGCAGTCCCGTTGGGACCCCAGGACAGCCGCTATTCCGGAGCGCTGCACGACGAGGGGTCGCCGTTGCTCGACAGATTCTCGACGCTGGAGAAGAGCTACCTCGACGATGAAGATGACATTCTGGACTACGACAAGGAAATGGAAGACGACGACGATGACGATGACGACGAAGATGACGACAGCGATGACGGCGACGACGGCGACAACGACATCGACGCCTCCCACCTCTTGGTGCTGGAACTGGGCGACGGGGCGGGCCCCACCGCTCACAAGCTGCTGGCCCAAGCTTCCGGCAACCAACACCGCGTGCCCCTGCCCTTGTTGCCCTCCATATACGTGCACGCTCCTCCGTTGCCATTCCCGCCACCCAACTTCATGCCCTACCCGTTGTCGGCTGACCACTCCACCCTCACCCCGAAGGAGGTGTTTCACTACATCTTGGACGCCACCGAGGAGTTGCCGCGTACCGACATGGTTGTAGCCAGCGCCGCGGGGTCTTTGTTTGACATGCGGGCCCTGGCCAATAACGAGGGGTTCACCATCCAGGAACACGAGAAACAGCGTGAGCTAATGGCAAAATTGCATCCAAGAACAAACGACGACGACGATGACGACGATGGCTTGCACCCCCGCTACGACGACAGTGAGGACGATGAGATGTCAGCGTACTTGAGCAGAATTGACACCACTGACTATGTGGATGCGTTTGCCAAACCACCTCGCAACACCGTGGAAGTGAATGCTCGTAACCCGGCGTACGCTCAGGTCAAGCCAGTGTTGAGTAACGTGAAAAAAAACCCTTTTGTAGAAAGCTCCGCCCAAGCACCCATCGAAAATCCCTACACCATCAACCCCGCGGACAGATTTGCCAATACCGAGGTGGAGGTCGATGCCGCAACCATTGTTCCCAACCCAGGCAAAGATGTGCTGTCTGGAAACGGCAGTAACAAGGAACGAAGACGCACAGAATTGCTCTCTTCGGTGAATGAGGTTGAGAATTACATGCATGACCACCACCACCTGGTGTATTTGGCCAAAAAGAAGGCATTGTTGGAGCGGTTGCAACGTCTCCGGGCCTCGACAATCACATTCACCGACTGTGACATCAAGGATTCTGAATTACAGTTGTTAAAGCAAAAGTTAGAGGACGACCGTGACGAGGAGTTGGTTCGACTCAAGCTCGTGGAAAACTACGAGCTCTTAAAGAACTCTCTCATCTTTTATGAGGACTCTAACCGCATCTACAAGCACTTGAACACGGTGATGATAAATAAGTTGGAGAAGCTCAAGAACTTTTTCGAGTACCAACGGGACTTATTTGGTGACTGTCTTGGTAACCACAGCAAGCAGGATGCGTTTGACGTCAAGACCAAGGACTCGAACCGCCTTTTCAATGCCATTTCTTTGCGCAATTATGCCCAGGATATCAAGACCATCATCAAGAACTCTATTTCCCACGAGTTGTCCGACGAGTACCTTCTTCTCCACATTGACGACGTTTCTCTTCCGGAAGTCAACTTGAACAAGTTGACCACCGCTGATTACCAATCCAACCAGGTTATTGTGCACGACTTCATGCCGCTCATTACTCCTGAGGAGTTTAGTATCATTACCGGCGACGTTCCCACCAAGAGCAAGCTCTCCAACAACGCCAAGGACAACAAGACCTCGGCCAACATGAAGCATCATATCTTCCAACACTCGCTCTATGACCGCATAACTTCGGGGTCCGATACTAACGCCAGCGACAGCCAGAGCAGTGTCACTACTACCAAACGGCGTGGACGCCGCGCCAATGTGTCGACCATGAACGGAGGTCCTGGCGGCAAAATGAGCCGCGACGGCGGTGACGTCAAGTATTCCGAGGCTACTTTGTTGGCTAAGATAATGAAGCAGTTTTCAGGGCCCCAGATGGCCAAGCCAGACGAGTTGGTGCACGACTTGGAAATGATGGGAGTGCAGACCAGGTGGCCGGTTTCCCGGTAAGATGCTGAGACGGTAGTCAGTGGAAAGCTTGGTAAAGGTGGAATTAATAGAGAATTTGGGTGTGATAATTTGGGGAGTTAGTGGCATAATCTAGTATAATCGTATATGAAACCGGTTGGTTCTATAATCGTTCAATTGCATGAATTAATTTACATATAATTAATATGAGTGAATGTGGTAGAAAATTTGAGTACTTGTGCTATAGGAAATAAGAAGACCGTATTACTGTCTGAAGAGGTATCAAAGATTATAGCTGTGAGTGGCATTTAATAGTCTATCTCTCAAATTGTTACCGAGTGTCATTATATTTTCAATAACCTCTTCATAGCCTTGACGAAGGGTGCAAAAATTGAAGAAATGGTAAAATTTGCAACCGTTTTTAATTAATTTTGTATAAAACAATCGAGCTGAGCTCTTTCAACATTGAATGATAATATCTTTATATACTAATTAGTATTAGACAACCTTAGCATCAATTTTATCCTTTTATTCCATTTATTTTTCAGTTGCAATAATTTATAATCTGAGATTAATTAGGAATTATCGATAAATCTTTATTTTCAAATTGTTCAAAAATTCTAATAAATTCACAAACGTTGAATTACATTTTACTTAGACGATCAATGAAAATATAGGTTTTGGCTTAATTATCAAATAATTCAAAATGATATATTTTATTGATTTACATTGTTGCATTACCAGTAAACTATTTGTTTAATTTGATTGCGAAACCGTATTTGAATTGAACCGTATTTGAATTGAAATAATTAAGCAGCAATTCACAACCCAGAACGAATTAAAAATCTATATGAATTATGTAATGGTTAACCAATGACATTTGAATTCACTAGATTGACTCAACTCAAGTTAACTTATCTCTGTTTATTCAGTGAAATTCGACATACAAAGTTCAGTATCATTTTCTACAATTTTTGATCAATCTCGAACTACATTATAATTCAACAATGGTTAGATTCTTATTGGCTATATATTAACAAACATATTTACGAATTTCGAATATGCTATACAAAACATGAATAGGACAAAACAGGTCATTGATTGCAGGAAATACCAAAATAACACAACTTAGAAGTAAAGCAGATAGTAAACAGCGTCAGCAGGAGTTTGGACCAAGTACTGGACCCGTTATGAGGTGGGAATGAGTCCAGAAGTCACATCAACCCTTTAAAACTCCTCAAACTGGGAGTAGAGGGCAATCAACACATTGACCCCACCCACCACGTAGGGCAACGACCCCAACGAGGCACCAAAGTGGCTGTAGATGCCCAAGTGGATCAAGATCTGGTTAGACACCACCGACCACCAGCATCCTTCGCTCGAGAACTTCAACACTGCCCATTGCCCTACAAAATAGTACACAAGCACCTTGAACACCGCAAACGTGAAGGGGTCAAAGGTGTAGATCCTGGCCAAAATACCTTCATTCTCAAAGGCAAGAATACGGCGGGAGAAGTTGACATAGTAGGAAAGAAGCAATGGAAGCACCACTGCCGTCACTGCCCACACGGCTAAGGTGGCGGCAGCTCTGTAGTCGACCAAGGCCCAAAAGTTGGCGGTAGGCACAGTGGCGGTGGTCAACCAGGGAATGTTGTCCTTTAACAACTGGGGCACGGCAGGGTTCTCGTTCAAGGGCACAATGGGGACAAAGTGGTACAAGTAAACAACAAATTCGGAGGCAATCTCCAACCAGTTGAGGGCCACAGCCGACGACAACTTCTCGCGCAACTCGTCGCTGAACTCGACGGTGGTAATTCCCACGCTGTCGGTGAGCTCGTACACCTTCTGGATGAGGTTCTCGGACCGTTCCACGATGGGGTCGGCGATCCACTCCTTCAAGTTGAGAGGAGGAGGGGCCTCGTAGTCCTTGTCGTCGTCGTCGTCGGCAGCATTTTCGTCGTTGGCATCGTCGGCATCGTCGGCGTCCTCGGTGTCGTCGTCGTCTTCAGCGTCGCTGCCGGCGTCCTCGTTGAGGGTGTCGTCCTCGTCAGCAGTGGGGGCGTTTTTGATTTCAGTTTCGAGCACGGTCTCGATGTTGAGCAACCCGTCCTCCGGATGCTCGCCCTGGTAGGTGTCGAGCTTCTCCAACAACACCTTCTTGGTGTCCTTGGTCAACACGTGGATGTCGAGCTTTCTGCACGCACTGAGCAACTCCTGCTTCTTGTACCCAGAGTAGTCAAACATGTCGCACAAACACAAACGGGGGAAGTGAAAACGGGCGATGAAGGCGTGGATGGGTCGAGAACGGGGGCAATGTCTCGAGGATGGGTGTAAATGGCGGGTGAACGGCACGCAACGGCTTGGTTTCTGTGGGTCTCACAGCGGTGGTGGTGAGAAGTGCTCAGATTTGTTTTGGTTTTGTTTTGTTTGCTCGCATTTGTTCCAGTGCGAGGCCCGTGGTGGAACTGGGGAGCCGCAAGAAATAGGGAGAGCGAAAACCGCGGGGGAACGGTGCGGTGCACTGCCGGACGTGGGGCCGTGGGAGAGGGGGAAGATGGTGAGAGGATGGTGGGAAAATGGTAGGTAGATGGTGGGTAGACTTGAGGATACAGTGGGTCGTGACAGTGGGTGGTAGACAGCTTGTCCTGTGGTACTGTGGTTGTCGTGGAGGCCCTGTGCTGCGACGTACGCTGGCCGTGCGCGCATTTTGTTTGGTCCGTTCGCTGTCCCTCCACGTCCAGGTCCGATCGTAGGGTCCCAGGTCCGCACTACAATTACGTCCATCTACGACCAACGTCACATCCACCGCTAGGTCTAACGCTAGGTCTAAGCTACACCCAAGCCCGCTTCGCCTCTCCAAGCACACCCCCAAATCCATCATCCCACCCTACCACCGGACAGCCTTCCCATTCCGGAGCAATGTTGCATCCCTGTCCCAACACCCATGATATGCATTGTTGTCATGTCCGTTACTACCCATTGTTTTGGTGGCTTCCGTTGTTTTGGTTTGGCTTATTTCGGCAGTGTTGGTGGATGCGTATTCTGGTACCGTTTTCTGTTGCTGTGTTTTGTTTTTTCCTAATCGGTGCGATGATGCGGAGACAGCCCATAGGCCTATGCCCGGTGCCAGGAGGCCCAGGCTTTGCAATGCGGGCCAGATGCATTGGACGGCAGAAATGTGGTTCTGGCTAGGTCGAGTGCAATTCGTATGCGGTCCGTGGTTTGCCAGGGGCCTATGCTTGTGCGGCCAGGCGTAGCGAGTTTGCCAGGTTTGTCGTAGATTGTCCGTGGATTGTTTGTAGATGTCCGTAGATTGTGCGCCTGTGATTGCCACTCCGTGCCAGGGTTGGTTGGGTACCGCATCAGTGACCATATGTGGCTGATTTTTCTTTCTGTTCTCTGGTTCCGTTTGTTTGGTGTTTGTTGGTGTCTGTTGGTGTTTATTTTGTTTCACCTTCCGTCACTAATCGGGCCGCAGTTGCCACTGGTCCTGTGCACTCGCTGATCTGATTCCGCTCTACACATTTCTCGCCATCCTCTCGTTATTTTCTTGCCATCCGTTCGTTATTTTCTCGCCTTCTGCTCGCCATCTTCTCGCTATTTTCTCGCTATTCTCCCATTTGTCCACATTTCTCCCCATTTCTCCCCACTTCTCCACCTAGACATTGCTCGCCAATTCCACCTTCAGTCTTCCCCATTCCAGACCCATCCCCTGATCCTTCACGATCCCATTGCTCGCTAACCATCCGTCCCAGCCTCGCAGCTTCCAGAACTTTCCTACCATCTGCGCACTGCACCACGCTCCACATCGTTCTGCGCACCACTTGATCCACTCATCGCCATCGCCATCACAAAAACCACTGCGCACCGCTTTTTCTACCCACATCGTCTTACCACCACCATATCCCCTATGAAGATATAGCAACCACGATGATTGTCGCATGCAATCGCTGGGGAATACGACATTGTCGGCGACGGAGCTGCGTCCCGTTCGCTGCACTCACTCGCCCCGTTCCGGGCCGCCATTTTCCCGTCCCTCGACTCCGGCACTACACCACACCACCATCTCCGCCCCAGGCCGACCAGGAACAACCAGAAGCTCTCGCGGACGAGACCCCGCGCGTCAACCCCCTTGGCATCCAGTACTTGTCGCACCAGCTCCACAAGAAGGTGTTCCCCACCGCCTCCTCCAACGACTACCACACCCCCGTCCACCACGACCTCTTGACCATCGCCAAGGACCACCTCCGCCACAACGATCTCCTCGGGAAAAAGACCCAGATCACCGACCCCATCTCCATCGGCCATTTTCCCAACTTGGTGGGCAAAAGCATGGACGAACACTTTGACAAGTTGGGCCAGCGGGGGTGCGAGCCCTACCTTGCGATGGCAGAAGGGTTCTTGGCCCCCGACGCGGCCATCCCGCCCCGCCCGCAGCCTCAAGAATGGGTCATGGAGCCGGGCTGGACCCGGTACGCTTCGGGAGAGCCGCCCCAGCCCGTCAAATACCCTAGCGAGGATCTTTTGGTGTTTGACGTCGAGGTGTTGTACAAGATCTCCCCCTACCCGGTGATGGCCACCTGCGCCTCACCCCAGGCATGGTACGGGTGGGTCTCGCCGGTGCTAATCGACATTGCTCGCGACAAGAAAGACCTCGACTGGAACCACCTCATCCCCTTGAACTGCCTCAAGCACCCCAAGCTCGTGGTGGGGTACAACGTAAGTTACGACCGGTCGCGGGTGGTGGACGAGTACAACATCAGGCAGTCACAGGGGTTTTTTTTGGACGCCATGTCGTTGCATGTGGCCATCAGCGGCATCTGCTCCCAGCAACGGCCTCTCTGGCACAAGCACCGCAAGCTCAAGGCCAACCTCGCCCCCCTGGACTCCGATTCGCCACCCGAAAACGACCACAACGACCCCACCCGCCTCGTGCGCTACAGCGAGATATCAGACCTCATCGCTTCCGAGGTGGAGGAGGACCCCTGGCTCATCAAAGGTGCGCCCAATTCGTTGGCCAACGTGGCGGACTTCCACTGCGGCATCCGCTTGGACAAGACGGACAGAGACTACTTTGCCCTGGAGCTGCCTCAGGTAGTGGTGGACAAGTTCAATTATTTAATGGATTATTGTGCTCGCGACGTGGACGCCACCTACGCGGTGGCCAAGCTGTTGTTCCCACGATTCCGTCTGCGGGTGCCCCATCCGGTATCTTTTGCTGCTTTGCGACACTTGGGGTCGTTGATCCTCCCTACCACCACCAGGTGGAACCACTATATAGACAATGCCGAGGCCAGGTACCAACAGAATCGGTCCCAGGTGAGTGAGAATTTGCAATGCCGGGCCCGGGAGTTGGTGGAATACATCGACAAGAACGACCTGTCATTGCGGCCCCAATGGGAACTCGATCCCTGGATCTCTCAGTTGAACTGGACCCTCAAAGAACCCCGATTCAAAAAGGATGGCACCCCTGTGGCCCGCCAGGCTTATTTAACGGGATATCCCGAGTGGTATCGCGACCTCTTCAAATCGTCACCGGGTCATACAGAAATGAACTTGACGTTAAGAACGAGGGTCACAGCTTTGCTCTTGCGACTCAAGTGGGAGGGGTACCCGGTGTTTTGGACAGACTCCCAAGGCTGGTGCTTCAAAGTGGACTACAATAACGACGAGTTTGACCGCTTAAAGGCCCTCAACTACGCTGAAGCCAGACTCTCAAACGAAGAGATACTCCGCTTAGTGCCTGTACTTCGACCTCCAGGGAAGTCGTACGTGTTGTTCAAGATCCCTCACCCTGACGGGCCCAGCAAGCGCTGTACTTCGATATTATCCAAGCTGTTCGTGCGCTTCTTTGACCAGGGGGTTTTGATGTCGGAGTTTGACTACGCCAAGGAGATCTTGACCCTTAACAACGAGGCCAGTTACTGGATGGGTAACAGAAGCCGCATCCGCGAACAGTTTGTGGTGTACAACGAAGTCGACAAGAATAAAAACCGGTTCTTTGACACTAAGAAGACCACATCTAGTCACAAGGAAATGGGTATAATCATCCCCAACCTCGTGACCATGGGCACCATTACCAGGAGAGCTACTGAAAATACTTGGCTCACTGCATCGAATGCTAAAAAGAACAGAATAGGCTCGGAGTTGAAGTCTTTGGTGGAGGCTCCTCGCGGCTACTGCTTTGTCGGCGCCGATGTAGACTCGGAGGAGTTGTGGATCGCCGCTTTGGTAGGAGACTCCATGCTTGAGATACACGGAGGTACGGCCTTGGGATGGATGACTTTGGAAGGAGAAAAATCCCAAAAGACCGATTTGCACTCTAAAACCGCTTCCATTTTGGGAATCTCCCGAAACGACGCCAAGGTCTTCAACTATGGAAGAATCTATGGCGCCGGTGTCAAATTTGCTACCCGATTATTGAAGCAGTTCAACTCTCACATCAGCGACGATGAAGCGGCTGCAACTGCCAAGAAGTTGTATGCCAGTACCAAAGGACATTCCTCCGGATCCAAGTACCTTGAGCGAAACTTGTATAGTGGAGGAACCGAGTCTATCATGTTTAACGCGTTGGAAGCTATTGCCCACCAAGAAAACCCCAAAACTCCAGTGTTGGGAGCTTCAATCACAGATGCCTTAACTGCAAAATACTTGAACAAGAACAATTACATGACATCACGAGTCAATTGGACAATTCAAAGTTCAGGGGTTGATTACTTACACTTGCTCATCGTATCAATGGATTACCTCATTGAGAAGTACCAAATTGATGCCCGATTGGCCATTACTGTTCACGACGAGCTTCGATACTTAGTCAAAGAGGAAGACAAGTACAAGGCGGCATTGCTTTTGCAGATTAGCAATGTTTGGACCAGAGCCATGTTTTGCGAGCAAATAGGCATATCAGAAGTTCCGCAGTCTTGTGCATTTTTCTCGGAGGTAGATATCGATCGCGTACTTCGTAAAGAAGTCCATATGGATTGTATCACCCCTTCCAGCCCTGAACCCATTTCACCAGGAGAATCGTTAAATATCACTCAATTGCTTGAAAAATGTGGCAATGGTGCCATTTTGGAAGAAAAGTCAAAACCATTAACCTTGAGAAACTACAAGTATAATCCAAGAGTTCCCGTGATTCAGAATCTAGACAAAGATTTGAGCATACCGGCAAAAATTGCCAAGATAAGATTGCAAACTTCTGTTGGTAGGTCGGAGTGGAAGATAAATTTGAACAAATTCTTGAAAGTTTCAGGCTTGAAACTGTCTCTGGAACATGATAGAATTGAGCAAGAATTTTCAACCACAATAAGCAAAAGAATGACCAAGGAATACAACTTGGAAACCAACCAGTCTCAGCCGAAATCAAAATCAAAATCAAAATCAAAGTCAACGTCTAAGGGAACTGTGAAGATTAGTAAAGTGCGTTCTAAAAAGTTATCAGATAACGATGACATTGTGAAGTACAAAGCCGTTAACAGTACCGAATTAGACGATCTTGATTCGAATACTGCGCAAGTTTCACTGGCATCGTCATTGGAACAGTTTGAAGATGGGGTAATGCCTGTCAAATTACCCAATTTTGAAAAAACTAAAGTGAAAACAATTACAAAGAAGATCACCAAACCTACGAAGGCAACTAAGAAAGCACTGTCTTCCGGGAAATCAATAGTTTATTCAAAACAGAAGTCCGCAAGGGGTCAAAGCACCAAGTCAGCTGGCAGGAGACGTATGGCACGGGAGTTCAAGATTGGCGAAAATGGCGATGAAAAACTAGATCGTGCTATTGATCTTCCTAAGCAAGAGTCTCTGTCTTCTGAAGAATATCACTCTCTAATGGGCGAGGATGAGACCGATATTGACTGGAACGATTTTATTTTTAGAGTGGTTCCCGCGACAGACGTGTCTACAGCCTCGAATCCAAGTCTTGTGCTGGTTAGCACTGATGAGTCTCGACGACAACAGAGCAATCACCGTCATTTGAACGGCTATCACAAACCTTTTCGACGAACAGGCTCTCCCGTCTCCAAGTAAGCATGAGAATACGAATGTTGGTTAGTTCAAAAATGATATGAATTGATTCTTTCACTCTCCATCAGTTTCCTAGTCACATTTGGGGTAGACTTTTTGGTTGCAACATGAACAATTGGCGAGTAAGCTTCCACTCTCGCCATTGAAGTACTTTATGATCCCTTGTGGAACCCAATTTATAATTGCCTGTGCGACTTGATACCACCGTATTGTTGCTATTCAGTCATTAAGTTTTATTATTGCAGGTTCAAGAACCTGTTTGCAAATTTGCCATATGTTTTCTCCCCATTATGGTTTCATCTCTACTCCTATCAATACCCGTTCTTTCATCATTTCTGTATTATATTATTAGTTGTATATATGTGAGAGGATAGATCAATATATCTAAATACCGTTAGCAATATCGCATAATAGATATCAGGTGATATTTGGCTAGAACCCAGTATTTTGCTGTGCTAACAAGCCTAGTCGTGATGTCCGCCGCATCCTTCCAGCAAACAGATGCTTCTCCCAGAATGCACATAGAACTTGTTGTTGCGTTTGCAACATTATGCAAGATATGAAGAGGGCCAGCCTTTCGAAGAACCCTAGCCCGAGGAGTATCTTGTAGGTGAAATTAAACCTGCCATGGAAGAAATTGTAATTGTCACGCAATTGCATGTCTACGGCATATGAATACCCCAATGTGGAATGTCTTGGTAGTAATTGTCGGCAAATACTTTGCTGCTTCAGAAGTTGGAATTCAACCAACTATTGGGAGGTAACCTCACGTTCATCCTTTCTGACGAAGGTGAAATTGCGGGATAAGAAGTCCTTAACGCTGGAGTCGGAGCGATCTAGTTCCGCAATTGGTTTGAATATGGCCATCATGTCCCTTGTTGGACGGGCATCAAGGCACAGAAAAAACAATGATGTTGCAACGAGAATGGAAAGATCAAACTGCATGACAGGAGGCTTAAATTAACAAAAAGGTGGCTTCCCAGATGGGCCAGCAAGAGTTGAAATACATGGTTTTCTCTATATATATATTAAAACTGATGGCCAAACACCAATACATTCACCGCAACGAGAACGTACAAACCGATATACCAAGAAACTTTTAAACCTTAATCCTCGTATAAAACACCAACACTACTGTGGTTTGAAGTTGTTATGGCCACTGATCATCACATTCCAGCATCCCGTTGCATCAGTAGCGGATCAGCAAATGACAAGTTGCAGTTTACGATTTGCAACTATTGTAACCTGTAATAAATCCGGGGTATTATGCAGATTTTCCTCTGCCCAACATGCAAACTGTCCGAAGTCTGCAACGGTCACGAGCACAATAGTAGTCACGGTACATTTCCGGTATATAGCTTCCCAAACAAGGGCAGCGGCACTACATTGCCCTATTTCTACGGTTTTAGTCTTGAGGCTAGACGATATATGCAATTTATTAAACAGAAAACGTAACGAGACGGATTCCAATCAGTTCAGCCTAGAAACTTTGTTTCAAACGTCCTTTTCCTTGTAGTAATTTGCGGCAACACTTCCTGATTGTGGTCTGGATCTCGAGAACACTTTTGCAACCAATGCCCCAAAGAAAACCACAGACACAATCTTGGCAATATTCTTGAGGTCGTATCCTTTTTCTTCTACCGATTTGGTCAAAGTGTTGGCCTTTTGGACAATTGCGTCTGCAAATGCCACTTTGGTCTCTTTGGCCACTTGTTCTTCGGCTGGGGCTTCCTGCTGTTGCTGTGGCTCACCTGCAGGTTGAGGGTACTCGTTGGCTTCTTTGATTGGTACTTTCTCTTCTGGAGTATCAGCAACAGGCTCTTGGGGTTTGGATTCTGGTTGTTTTTCCTGCTTGTTCTCCGGTTGTTGCTCTCCGTTTTGATTTTCAGCCTCTTGTTCTTTTTGGTGGATCTCTTGCAACACTTGATGCACATAATCCTCTTGTTCTTTGGTCAATGAAACTGGCTCCTGTGCTTGACTAGAATCATGCTGTACTTGGCCCTCGTGGTTAACTTGTGGAACCGGTGGGGCCTCCTGCGCCTGGGCTTGGGGTTCTACATGAACATTGTCTTGGCCAGGTTCCTCAGCCAATATAAGTGGGAGCACGGCTGCAAAAGAAAGTGCCCTGATTAACAACATAATCAATTGATGAATATATGGCAAAAGAACAGTATATAGAGGCTCGAAGATTCGATGCTCAGTGCCCTCAGTTCTTAATTTGAGCTAATGAGTTCACAATAGAAAATAACTCTCCTCCATTGCATCACATTTCTTGGTTATATATGATCTCGCAGATGCGAAATGAACAGGTGGCTTAATGTGAAACGCCAACAAATTTATTTAGAATGTTAACCCATCTGCAATCTGGGGCCAGGTTTAGTAACACTGCACGTTCTAAAAAACAGGCGATCATGCTCGTTCTATCTTTACAGGTATAGTAATCTCGCAATTTTACCCCCTACGACTTTCAGCCTGTCAACGTCATGATTAACTTTTAGCCCTGGGCAATTTTGGTTGCAACAAATAATCGTCTTCTGCTCACGTGAATACAATCATTAGTGTTTGATCGATTCTTCCTATATGCATCTCTTTGGTTATTCTGTTGATCTTGCGTCAAAGTGATTTGTATTGTTCACCCATTCACATACATTGCAGGATCAGATCCTGGTGCATCGTGTAATGATGAAACTGCACTCGTTTACTCAATGAGGTGTTGGCATGCTCATTTCGTCCCCCGTCAAGAGATTTCCATTTCCTATAGCGTAGTCTACAATTGAATGTTGCAAATGTCATACCCAGGAATCAGAGTAATGTTGATGTAAATTTTGCAAAAATTGCAAAACCCAGGTAGATTCAAACCTCTGCATCAAAGTTAGGTAACAAACATCCGTTATTACTTTTTGGGAAGCCACTCGCGGCTGGCCATACAGTAATTGTGGAGAAATTGTATGCTATTCATACGTTCTCCCAAAGTGTCCTTAACCTGCGGACTGCCTGCTTAATCAAGCCTGGGTTATTGTCTTTTGGGGCTCAAATGTGTGCGTGGGCAAGAAATGATACTTCTGAATCGAGTATCTGGCCTTCCTAATTAGGACTTCCAGCCAGTTGCCGACTTGCTTACATAAGAACGACATTATCGCACCAAATGTCGTGGCCGGTCCGACTTATCGGGACAACCAAACAAGACCGGAATTAAGCTAGCAGACCTTATCAGCACTATTTCCGAATTAACCGACTACCACCTTTCTATTGCTTGGAATGAACGGGAAAACCTACCATAGTTGCAATTCACTACAAGCCAAGTCACAAGAAAACGATATTTACCACCAAGCTTTTCTATATGCATAATGACAGGAGATGTCATCAATGATTCGCTCACATTGAATTCGCCCAGCTTTCAGACTCCAAAATAATTACTAGTACAATACAAATGTGAATGGAAACAGTGGGTGTGACAAATCCAGCAAAGAATGCACTCCCAGATGTCACAATCTACGAACGGCACATTCACCGCTGCCGAGTCAAAATGAAAAATTTGAAAATTTTTACTCATATATATACGTCAGATATGAGGGATATTACTGCCGGTGGCCCCAACCGATGTATGGAAGCGGTAGATAAACCCGAAAATTTGTTAAACAATGGTGCAGGAGAGATATGTCAGCTTGAGCGACCGTCGTGTCCTAGTACATCACAAAACCCTAGACAGCTAATTGTGGATAGCCTCCAAAAAAGGTAACATAAATGAAAGAATAGACCACATAATAGTTATAATTGAAGTTGACCATACTGTCACTACCTTTCTTAACTATCCCTTTGCACAAATTTCCAGTTTAACTTTCTACATTTCGTTGACCACTTACCCGAGTGTTGCTTGGAGAAATGCCCTCGGAATAAAAGAGCGGCTCACGGGCAAATCAGACCGGTCTTATTTTTTATGCATAAATATTTTCTATTGAGGTAATTTGTTTTTATTTTCTTTATACCCTCCGAAAATTTAAATTACTTCTCTTCTTGTCGGTTGTATAAAACAAAAATGAAATGTCCAAAATCTGGACAGCTTTTTTCATTTCCTTCTTTTTCTTTCTTCTCTCCCCAAAGCTAAAAGCTCCACTCTATAGTTCTACTTGAATCGACAATGTTGCCAGCTGGTGTTATTTTAGTCTTTGTCTTGATCTTCCTTGCCGCAGTTGCAATCTTCTCTGTGTTGATCCACAAGAGACTTAAGGCAAGAAAGTCTCAACAAAGATTCTAAGTGAAGACACACTCCAATTTTTTTATAGCTGGTTTCTGATTATTATGATTAATTAATCGAGGTTTCCACTGTTTAGTCTTTCTATCGACGTGCCAATTGGCTTGGTACAGTTTCTTTTTCTACTTTTTTTATCCACTTTTATTCAATTTTAAATGTTATTATCTATCAAATAATTAATGATTATGGGAATGGGGACAATCTTGAAGAGGATATATTATAAACTTACACTGCATTATTACCAACAATACTACCGCTTTATTGTCATTTTTGCTCGCCAATTGATGGATGTTGTCGTGAAGAATCTGGTATTGGGGAATACTAGATTTAAATTTGCACGGCTGCATCTTTATGATTGAAGTTGCTTTGGTATTAGAGGTGCATTTATAAGATAACAACATAACCACGTTGGTCTTTGTTGGTTTGGATGCTCATTACGGCTGTTTGTTGTTGCGGTTTCGCTTGTGTTCAGCTATGGATTTGGGAGTAAAATTTGCGATTGGGGAGTCACATTTTTTACTGTCAAATTGACGACACTGGTTTAACTCTCAGTGAGCCACTTGTATTGTGTTTATCCCAGCTAGCCATTGGCTAATTCCAGAGGTTTTGATAGTTTACTATCTTGTTGCTACATTTTTATTACTTTATTTTGTTTAACTAGTTGTTTATCACTTACCATCTCTAATTTACTAATACATCTTATCAAGCAAAACAGTACTGGTAGTTGTGGTTGTATCGTAATTGGTCGTATAGTGGGGCTGGACCCGATGGGATTTTCTTGGTGTTACATCACCCCATGGGTCATTGCATATTGTTGTGAACGGCAGAGCTAGTTCCCAGGGGAGCTTATTGTGGTCGTCACTGTGCATACGTCACAAACTCGGGCAGCGATGGTACCAGTCGTGAATTGCTCATATTATTTCAAAGTGGGTCGATGGCAGTTTGTAGCAATATTATTGGCTCCCACCACCGTTCAGGGCTTATATCCCACCATGAATTTTGGCGTACTTGGCAGGTCGTGCCTCGCGCAGACGTATCCGAAGGCTCCCGCAGTTACGTCATTGCGACATTTATTGTTCCATTTTTTTCGTGCCACAACCAAACATTTTGCAGCAATGGGTTTTCTTACTAGTGGTATATAAGGACAAACTATTCAAAGGTACTATAATTTAAATAAAATGGAACCTGTCTAATTAGTCTTATTTGAAAATGGAATATTGAATTGTCTAATCTAGAAACATGGTGGTAGCTTTGGTGGCGATGTTTGGTACAACTTGTAGGTACAGGTCAAGCATTCGACATACAAATCTATTTTGTAGGCATTACGTATTCCAAAAACTTGGATAGCAAGATCATTCAGATGACTTCGCTAGAAAATAACTGCAAATCAGGAACCTGGTTGCAGGGATCACTTCCAAATTAAATGTCTATTTCTAATCTATAAATGTGAAACGTGTGTTCCTCTGCGGTATTAATCTTCCTCATCGTCTGTCATCCAGTAGGACTGAATCATCCCAACTAATGCCAATAGCGACATGATCCACCATGTTAACCAAGCTGCTTTGTAAGTGTCTCCAAGAGTCATCAAGTAACCAAATATGACTGGGCCACAGCATCTAGCAAGAGCTATGATACTCATGGTGGCACTGTTGACGTAAGCACGGTGTCTCTTTGCAGCGGCTCGGTGATTTAATATCATCACCTGGGGCATCCCCGTGGCACTTGCCAAAGTCTTCAATGATGTTAAGGTGTATAGTAATATAGGAGTCACCCATGTTGGCAACTTTGGATTATACTTGTTCAAGGTGAAGATGGCAAATGGAACTAGAAAGTACACAATAGGGAATACAGATACACTAAATCTGTATCCTCTAATAGTACCTAACTTTCTATCAAGGATTGGAAAGATTAGAAGAACAATAAGCATTCCCATTATACCAGTGGATGAAAACAACGTCCCAATGAAACTGACATCCAAACCTAAACCGCCGACAATCTTAAAAGGAAACTTTAGCTGATCAGGTTGAAATCTTGACGCAAGGTAAACTGGTAAAAACTCGTTGTAAGTGACACTATGCAAAGAAATGATAAAATTACCTGTTATCACGGTAATCACCTTCGCAGTGAATGCATTGGAATAGGAAGGCTTATATGGCAGAATTCTTTCTTGGTTTGCTTCTTGATCATCTTCTGTCATTGAGTATCTTCTAACTATAGCCCGCGACATTTCTCGTGAGAGATATGGACGTACACTGGTTATAGACAGAACGGACAGTTCATCATCGTCATCGTCATCGCTATTGATGGAGATTGCTTCTGGATCAGCCTCAATAAGAGGTTCCTCTGCCTCTTGCTCTAGCAACGGAGTGCGTTCACTAACAGGGCTGGGTGAATCTTCAACCTCATTGTGGTGCTCACTGTAATCTTGGTCATGTTTGACATCGGGATGTGGTTTGTTATTCCATGGTCTTGGTGGAGCCTTGATACCTATTTTAGCTAGCAACCAATCTCCCAACTCAACTCCAAAATCTCGCCTGTATTTGAAAACCTCGTGTGTTTCCTCCAAAAACAAAAAACCACAAATCAAACTAAACCACAAGAAGATAGCCACTACGATGTTTGATAAGGCATAAGGATATCTTGTGATAAATCTTTCATACAATGAATCGGGATTTGCAGTCAAGATGGTCGTGTTATTGTGGTAGGGATTGCCGGGCTTTGGTCTGGTCAAGTACTTCGACCCCCCGATAGCAGGACCAATAATGCTACCAAAGTTAAACAACAATGGCAACGTAGAGAAAGCCATAGCCTGGTGCTTTCTTTCGGTTGCGATTTCACCGATAGTGGTTCTTAACACCGCCACATTCCCGTTCAAGACTCCTGAAAGTGATCTTGCTCCTAGAGCCCACCAGTAATTTTGGCTGAATCCAAATAAAAGCAACGAGATGGATGTGCCCGCCAACCCCATCAACAATATCACCTTCCTACCCACTCTATCCGACAACTTCCCCCATCTCACTGCGAATAGAAACTGACAAAAAGCAAAGCACGATGCCAAGTACCCACTGTATTTGGAGATGTCCTGCTCGCGGTCAGCAATATGGAAGTCTCTGATCATGAAATATACATAAGGGAATAGGGATGTAAATGCAAGTGGCTCTGAGAATCTGATCAAGCACACGATCAACATCTGCCGGACTGGAAAGTCCTTGAATGTTTCCTTCAAGCCCATGGCGTGGGTTTCCGTCTACTGGCGGAAATAGATAATCGCGGTGCATTTGAGTTTTTCGTACCTGGCCGGCGCGGCGACAGTTTGGATACCGGAAAAACGGTGCTGAGTACCGAGAATTTGCTGCCGTACCTTCAGTTACCACTACTCAGTAGAAAAGAGTACAGGCAATGGGTGTGATCAACTGCTTGCTTTCACCAAAACATTGCGTTGGCTCCAGTGATACGCCGTTTTGATCTTCGTGACAATATACCTCAAACTGTTAATCTGAATTGCATCAGAAATCGTTGTATTGGTACCTAACTGAATGAGTACCAGAACGGCACAAACACACCGGCGACAATCCGGCAAAATGCAACTTCGATTGATGACAAATTATTTCAACGTTGCATTGGGGTTTGCTCTCCACAGAATTTCCGTCGTCTCCTCTCAACCTTTTGTGGTTAATATGCGTAATTTATAAAGAGGAGTTCACTAGATAAGCGGTTTCCAGGCGAGTAGTCACCTGACGCAGATGCATGGCCCCTCCAGTAATTGTTGGGTACTTTCCCTCGACGCCGGTACATTGCCAAAGGTGGGGCATTGAAAGGTAGCGCCTGCGGGTGAAAATTAGAGAGGGGTGCACGACCTTGGCTTTAGAAGAGCGGTTCAAGTTGTTCCACTAAACTAGAGATGCCGATTTAATATGCCATGCTACGGAGGACAGCCAGTCATGAGTCTGCCACGACGCTTATTGACGATCGTGGTCCAGAAAACCAAGCGGAAACGCCGCCCGTAGGCCAGGAAGATGCCAATTCTGATTTGGTGTCGTTGTTGACTACTCACTCGGAGGATACCCTCATAAACCGGCAGACTACAGTGATGAACCACTCGTTGACTGAGTTCACCATCATCCGTGAGATGCCGATTATCCTGACATTTTTGCACTCGGGAGTCAATGTGTACCGGAGTTTGAATTCTTTCAATAACGACGAGCAGCCAGTGCTTCAGACAAATTCGCCGAAGCTCAGTTTGTTCAAAATCAATAGTCCCATTCTTGTGATTGCCAAATACGAAGGCAACCAGAAGATCGAGTTTTGCAAAGTGTATTTTAAAATTTATTCTACCCACATCACCTACTTTATATTGAGCTTCACCACCTTGAATATCAATTTGTATTTGATTAACAACAACAGTCATCGACCTACAGTTGATTTTCGACATCAAGACACCAATTTTCGAGTACACGGTGTTACAGGAACCACGTCCACTTTTGGTACCAATGGGCTCATCCGATGTTATGTAATGAAATCTAATGACAACCTATTGACCCAAGGAGTGGAAGTAGTCAATAAAAAGTTGAAAATAGATAACAAATTATCTCGACTAATCGACAAGAACGATAGATCTGGGGTGAATAGAATAATTTTAAATGAAACCCCTCTAATCAACTTACCATTGGCAAATTACATTGACCAGGGGAATGTTCGCATCAAGAAGAATGTCATCAAGAATGGGATCATTAAATTGTTTGATTATGGTGATGCCAATGATAGAGAACCCAGCAACGATTGCTTGATAATCAGTTGTGTTTTGCTAGTCTTGCGAGAACAAGAATACCGAAAATTTCGTGGCAACAACAAACCAACAATGGTACTGTAAGGATATTCGTTTTCTGCTATTGACAATAAGGCCAATTGTAGAACCACATTTTCAAGAATAGGGGGCTGCAACAAATCCGCACCATCGGAAATGTGTAGTTAACAATCAACAGACATGAACTTAAGTCCGGCAAGTAGTGGTTATTGTTGGTACTAATTGTTGAGGCCCACCTGATTGTGGTCAGATGACTAGGCTATTGGGGATTGATAAGGGAGCGCAATTTCCCAAAATGGACATGGCCAAGGGAGAAGTTTATTGTGAGAGCCCGGAGGGGAAAATGCGAGTGAAAGAAATAAGATCTGGGGGAAGTGCACAATGACGGATGCGGCGGGGGAGTGGGGGCAAACAAGATGACATACAAGTGGGGAGTCGTCGCCTTGTCAAATTGCTAATCAAGTGCATGCCACTCCCCTATCGCAAGTGAGGTGGCGTGGCCGGCATGCAGGAAGAGAAAATAGATATGCTAGTACTCAAGCATGGATGGCGGACGCCGTCGTTGGTGGCTGGCCAGGTTCAAACCGATTGGCCAGGTCCCGCGTAACCTCGGCGATCGGTGTCAGAAATAGGATTTTTGGTAACTATGTAAATTTGTGCATCATCCCTGGGTTTGCATACGATGAAACGATGATACAATTGAGGCGACCATCTGCCAATGACAGTGACCCCGTAATGTAAACTGTGAACGTGGAGTTCCCGATTGTTTTAGGGGTTTATTTTCTCACCACGATAATCAGAAGAGATATTCGATGGGTTTACAACCAAGATCGTATTGTTCTATTTTTTTAGCTCTCCGCAGTGGACAAAACATTTCCCCATGCGGTGGTTGTGAACAAAGGCCGTTAATACTTGCGACAGCCGCCGGACACGGACACTGCGGTGTTGTAGAGAACTCGTGTAGCCGCAGGGTTACGGCCGTCTCGCCTTGTCATCACTCCCTGCGACAGTCATTACTGGCAATTATTATATGCCTTACCCCCAGAGGGGCATGTTGGGGGATATTTTGTTGCGACGATATTTTTTCAGGCGTGGTTGCGGGCACTCATTATTGTGCCGCCAGGTTCTACTTGACCTAGCACGAATGCGGAGTTGCAGGTGGAGGAGGAGTAACAAAAGAAAAAAATATCTTGCACCAAGAGGGGAAACTGCAATTTACGATGGGGGAAAAATAAACTCAAAAATGACATTCTTCAGACACTCAATTTGGAACCATTGCCGGAGGTGTATGTCCTCTGGGTCTCCACCTTGAATGGTGGGAGCAGGGTGAAGGCCTCAGAGAGAATGGGAGTAAGGGGCGGGGGTGGCGGGCAAACTACAACCGTTAATTCTTGTCGATAATGCGTGCAAAGCCCGCTCCCACATTCCACCCCTCCCTGTAGCGCTCGATGTTGCAACAGAAAATCGTGGCGGCACAATGCCCATCTCCAGCGGCAGCAACTGTAACGAGGGTTGCGAAGGACTAGGATCGCCAGTGGTGAAATGGCCCACAACACGATCCTGGAATTTCTCTCGCGGACAGGGTTCGTAATAGTTGCGGCTGTATTGACTATATGGGGTTCCGCTTTGCCTGCCCTGGCGGTACCCCATGGTTTGTTCTCGCCAAACATGTCCACAAACAGAAAACTGTCGGATTGGTTATTGAACGGAGTGTTTTCGTTGTTGCGGGGAATTGTTTTTTCTCCCAATTCATTGTACCTTTAGCCACCACTAAAAAATATTATCAGACACATTAGCCAGACACAAACCCATGGATATCGGACATTTTGATCCTGGTATAAATAAGTTGCCATTTCCATGTCCCCGTCGGCACCCCACCGACGTCCAGCGTGAGATATAGCGTCTTTTTTTTGCCGCCTCTCGTCTCCCACTACCAGAGTCCGCTACGTGCTTGCTGCACCGCGACATTTGCCGGAGAACCCTGCTGCAAAACCGACCCGCAACCCCCTTACGACCCCCACAATCCCCCACTCCTCCACTGCTGTCTGCTGTCTGAGCATCCTAGATTTGTTTCCGCCAACCTGCAGCCCCTTTTACTCCTTTATTTCCTGCTAGGTGGTGTCCGCCATCCCTTGATGACCCCATAGTCCCCACTGCCTCTCTTTGCATTGGTGTCTTGTATCAAACCCGTCCCTGTCCTTATACCTTGTACATAGTATCGGACATTAATTCATCTACCCTGCTCCATGGCTACCCAGAAGAAGTATATTTGTGCCTTTTGCGCGCGGGCCTTCACTCGGTCTGAGCACAAGCAGCGCCACGAGCGGTCCCACACCAACGAGAAACCTTTCCACTGTTTGCACTGCACTACCTCTTTTGTGAGGCGAGACTTGCTTCAGCGTCACTGTCGTACTGTTCACAATAGTCATTTGAATGGTACTGGTACCAAGACTAACAAGGCAGCTGCTACGGCATTGTCGGCGTCAAGCTCCAACGACAGTGCTGACTCGGTATCTCCTCCTGATCTGGTGCCAAATCACCACCACGAAGGCGTCCATAGTCTTCACGGTATCCAGCTTCAGTCCCAAAATCAAAACCAAGGTCAGAACCTGATGAATGGCCAAATCCACAACCAAAATCACACTCTAAATCACGGCCAACCACAGATGGAACATCGCCATCAACTGTCTCAACCCCAACCCCAACCCCTTCAACAAAATACAGCCAAGGTCCATTCTCAAATACCGTCACAGCTCGGTTCCCATGTCAACTTTACCCCAAATTATGCACAAAGGTTGGATTCTACATCACCAAAAACAAACCCAGCAAATGCCCCCGCACTATCAATCACTACCACCACCAAAATGCCTGTCAAACGAAGAAGGAAGACAAACGATATTGAACATCCTTCCTTGCACTCTTCTCATAGTAAGGACCCTATTAATCACGACCTTATTCACTTACTTTCCATAACTAAGAAGCTTGAGGCCATGTTGGTGAGTTTTGATGCCAGCAACCACAATGAAGTGCCTAACGATCACTTTTTGATAGGCTATATGCACATTTTGAAACACTCGTCCGACTTCATTATTTTTGACAAGATACTCAAGGACTTGATCTATTACCTCAATTCATATTACAACAATAACAACTCCTACGCTAATGGTAACCTTATATCGCCAAAGGCTTCTCCCCGTCAGCCCAACAACTTCAAGATTGGTATCATATATTCTGTCATATCATTGGGCTGTATTATCAACAAAAATTCGGCAAAATCTATTCGATTTTTCAAGAAATCGTGGAACTTGTTGATAAAAAAGTTGATCCCCCACTACAATAATAACAACAACTTGTTTGATCAGATTGAGATATTAAGCAATTTGTTTCTTTTATGCTTCATTTATTTGAACTACAATTTGGAAGGTTACAATTTGGGTAGTGATGACCTGAACGATGACGGAGATGGAAAGATTTATATTAATAATGAAGTGATTCTCAATTATCTCGATGACATAAGTTTCATCATTATCTCAAACTTGAAGGATTTGAATACCATTAATGAAAATTTAATTGATCTGAACATTAACTTATTTTGGAGCATATATATCTTGCTTTCAAATTTCTTAAGAGAGAAGCCACCAAAATTTTACCAATTCTTTTTAAATAAAACTGTCAATGGAAATGAAACATTAGTGACATTGATGAACAAGTTTTCAAAGTCATATATTAATTTGGATAACAATGATGATTTTCTCAAGATGATAATTGTTAGTACGTTGTCAAATGAGCTAAAGAAATTTGGTTCCAATGATTCCCTGGCCATTTATACTTCCAAAAATTGCTTGCATAATTCTGTGATCCTTGTCAACAAGTCTATCAATTTTCATTCCACATTGCAAACTTTGAATACCGATTCGTCTTCGATTCATTTATTTGAATTGTTCAAAAAGAATGTCATCATCAACAGTCCCTCCAAATTTCACGAATTACTCAATAATTACCTCTTCGTTCCTGATCACTACTACAATTGGGAATTACTTCACGTAACTATCCAGGATATTAATCAAAACTGCCCTCTTCGACTGCATATTACAGATAGTTTAAGTAATGCAAATAATATGATTGCATTAGAGCAGATCTTAAAATCATTTTTCAACTTGAAATCTAATACATTGGAAGTGAATAATAACTTGGCAATAATTTCCTTTCCTATTATCTTTTTCACCAACTATTTGAATCTAGGATTAGTTAGTTTAAAGTACAATCAATTGCAGTTGAGCAATATCAACATTTTCTTGATTGAGTGGTATATTGTCATGAACAAAATTTTGATATTGGTATGGAATAATCATGAATTGTTTGAGGAAAACTACATACTTCAAAATTTGATCTTTTTGTTGTTGGATAATAAAGCTAGCTTGTTGTCCAAGCTCAACATTGATCAAGCTCCACCACGGTCCCCAGATCTTGAGGAGTTCCAGTTCAATCAGAAGTGGTTCTGGGTCATAAAACTCAAATTTGATTCCATATTTGAGACATGGTTGAATTTTATTAAGCAAAGTAACGACAATGTCAACTTTAATAACAATTTGTCTATATTGAAACTTAACTTGAGCAAGTATATTCATGACTATGCAAGTTTGGAAATAATCAAGTTTAAAGAAGAAAAACCCCAAGCTTTGGCAATGGCCACAAAATATTCAGCTGGTGCCATAAATGAAAACCACAAATATCAAAGTGTTCCCATGCAGCAGCAATCATCGGGAAATTTCATTGCGAACTATCCCACATCGTACAGTGAGTACGATAATACAAATATTGGTGGGTTTAGGCGTTCTAATTCAATAACATTAGGTGTGCTTGCACAACATGGTCAAAATAATGGTGAAGGAGCTAAATCTCCAGTCAATTCGTCTAGCTCGAGTTCGGTCTCCTCAATCAAACCCTTTCAGCAACCACCTCGACTTGGTCAAATTCCTCATCAGAATAAGGTAAATTATTATAGCAGCTACTCTACATACCCACCACCACCTCCTATATTATCATCGATGGGGAATGGGGGTGCAAAAGGAGACGTATTGATTTTACCACCGATCTTTTCAAATGAAACTCGAAGAGTAGATGAGGCCCAATTTATTCCTATAAAGAAAGAATAGGAGAGGTAAATAATGTACAATTTATATTTAAATAACATGTCGGCATATATTTTGGGTTCCAAAAATTATAACTTTGTAGACTCATGGACAACATCAGTATGGAACGGTTTTAGTTGCCAGATATCAATTATTTGGGTATTTAGTTCTATCGTTGCCCCACTCACTAATGATTCATAACAATATTCAATGATATCCATGGGCAAAACAAAGGTAAACCGGGCCACCTTCTCTATATCATGATGTTTGTTATCGGTAGAGTTCAATTGGGGAACTCTCACCTGTGCATTGGAGCAGATTAACCCCAAGAACCCACCATCAGCAGCAAATAGCCCGCCTCCAGAAGAACCATTCCAGCACGAGGCCAGTGATATAATCAAGGAACTCATCATGACAGACTTTGAAGTTCTTGTGTTGAATGTGCAATTAATAATACCTTTAGATCTCATTGGTTCGATGTGATTTCGGTTGAAGAAAAGGCCAAAACTCTGAGTAAACACCTCATCCCCGGGACTACATTGATATTTGGGCGTCACGGGTTGCTGTTGTCCTCCAGAAACTTTCGTATGTCGAGGAGAAAGAAAGATGAAAGAAAGATCCAAGTTTGGTACTGGAGTAATTACCACATCTTGGTCTCCTAATTCAATAATGGTATTGGAGAAATAAATCTGACATCTTCCTTGGTCAACATACGGCTGGATCACATGATTGTTGGTGACTAAAGTCTGCTCATTGTAGCAGACACAAGTGCCCCAAGTAGCTGTCCCTTGAGAGCTTATTACTACTAGGGGCATTATGGGAGATAATTCCGCTTGAGACAGTAATGAAAGGGTTGGATCGTGGGAGATAGCTGCCGATTTGGGTGGTACGTGATGCATCAATGAGAAGATGAATCTCCAGGCTATAACTACCGACAAATCGCCATCTCCATTCAATTTACGAAGATTTCCTAGAACTAATCCCACAGAGCTGGTCCCTGAAGTCACTACTCCTCCATTCATATTCTCGAGAAACTTCACGTCTGAGAAATATATCCTGTTGTTACTAAGGACAAAGTTAATCATGCCTTGGCTTAAGAAGTTTCCAAAGATCAATGCGTTAGTAAAGTTAAACGGAGATGATATAATCGATATACCATCACCAACTGAGATCTCTGACTCTGGCAACTCGAATTTTCTCAATTTTACCTTGTTATTCGCTAGCAAATCAGCAAAATAGTCATGCTTGTTTACCAACGACATCTTGAGGATGGACATGTGTGGTGAGCGCACCAGGTCTCTTGGAAACAAGTGAAACCCATTGGTGTTGAAGTACCGGAGTTCTGGGATATTCAAATCGTACTGCTGTTCCACTCTAGCCTTGTACCAAATGACTTCATTTTCATTAATGGTAATGTTGTTATTCACGAGAAGTTTGTAGTTGGCAGCATCGCCAAGGTGGTTGACGGTGACGATAAAGTCATCAACAATCGATTTATTGGGTCCAGATTTGATTACAAGATGTATACCAGATAAGGCATGGACCTCGTTATCTTCCCGTTCAGACACTCGCACAGACACAGGAAGATATTCCCAATTCATTGCTGCATATTGTGATTCATAGTACTTCAACATTTACCCCAGATTTTATACACTGAAAGAACTAAAGCGTAATAGCGCGAAAATGAAATATCGTGATTTCGTGCTTAAATGGGCTCATTTGAGACACTAAATTAACACGACTTGGAAAAGAGACCTGGGCAGGCGGAAAGAAGGATCCATTGTGGGAAGTTTCTTTTTATGAAGTAAAAAGGTATGGAGGTTGTCTTCAATAAATTGTGTAGGACAAATAGCAGACTAGAAATAACGTCACTTGCCGAAGAAATGGTTCGTTCACCAATTAAATAGTGATCTCATGGTGAGTCAAGTTTTAATGTGACTTAACCATTTCAAAGATTTTACCTCTCAGAAAACAGTTAGATTGCCACTTTCAATCTGATGATATTCAAAACACAAAGGTTGCATGGCTGCGAATTTTATCATTGCAAATTTGCAGGTCAGTTCTTTACAATTAAATACTGAAGAATCCAAGGTAGTTTCAAAGTTGGAAAATACGTGGTCCAAATGTATTTCATCTAGAGAAAGCGTTCGGTAATGTTCTCAGCATTTTTACGCTCGAATTAGAATATCGAATCAAATCTGGTGGGAATGTGTGATACTGGAGATTTTCAAACGTGGTATCTGGCATGATCGAACAAGACATTCTACTGCATACATTTAAAATCGTAAAATCTGAACAACTCATATCTTAACAACTCATTTCTTAAACTCTCTGTAAAAGATATCTTGTCTAATATAACCTTGTCTACAGAATCATAATATGATTTTTCAACTTCCGGTTGACAAACGAACCACCTTTTCTCTCAACAAAAGTAATCAACGAATCCAAGTTTCTCATTCCTTTGCATTTGATTGGCTTGCGAATACCAGTATTTTCATCAATTTCTCCATAGGCTGGGTAAAATAATAAAGTTGGTTCTTCTCTGACTTCCCCAGAAAGCACAACATTATTGCGCGCTAAATCAATCTTTGCTATAACAACATCTGCGCAGTCTTCTCTTGAATCAAGTTTCTCTGCCAATTCTTCCTACATTTGAACAATTTCCTCATAAGGTGCCCAAAATTCAGTATAGTAATGAACAAAAACATCTTTTGTGATATCGCTTAAGATTTTCTGATAGTTGTGAAAAACCAACTTGGTAATAGGATCGCCTGCTTGTTCTTCTTCAGTGGGTAAATCTTCTGACATTGGTAAGGGAGTTAGCTTATTGTCAACAAAATCTTCGACAAACTGTTCAATCACTTCTAACGGCGGACCCTGTGGGTATTTGCTTTGGTTAATTCCATATTTTTGTCTCGTGTTCAAGTTATAGATGACAATAAAAGAAGTGGTATTTGGGTCCATGTTGTAGTTTTTATATTGTGTCCTCCAAGGCGGAGTGCCATAAATACTTTTAACAGGTTTTGCAGGATAGAAACGTATCTTGGATCGATATTTCTTACCAAACCTGATAAAATCTTTGGTTACGGCTTCCTATTGTACCTCATCTTTGCAATAGTAGAGACCATATGGCAAAAGAGATGTTGAAAAATCATACTCCCAAAACTTCATCAAGTCCTTTTTCACCGTAAAATTGAATCAGTTCAGTAATGACAAATTCGTTTAATGAATCAAAACTGATAGTTTCACCCCCAAACTTTGAAACATTGTCAAGCCCATAAGGTCGAATTAACAAGTAGGTTGGTCTTTCCGTTGAAATGTCGACATTATGGAATTTGACTGCCAACTTCTGGATCTTCCTCTTTCTCAAGACTGAGGAATTCATAATTACTTTTAAATTGGAATTTGTTATATATTCTATTAGCCAACCTTGTAAAGCAGGCGTTACTTTCAATTGTGGGGTTGATCTGGATCACAAAGATACGCTTCGAGTGTTTCAATATTTCTAAACTGGCGGTGTCATTAACTTGTTTCACGTTTGGCAACGCAGCCCATTTCATACATAACACAAATTCATGAGGGTTAGAACGTGCTGCCAATTCTGTTGTTGAGTTAAATCCATCTCTGAATATAAACAGGATAGGATATTCTCTAATGTCAAGCTCGGAACATAACTCGTTGTGGACAGCACAATCCACCTGAGCCACCTTGAAATTGGAATAAGATTGCTTAAGTTCATTAGCAGCCTTGTAATGTTCTGTCTCGCATGTTGTACATTATGGAACAATAAACTCGACAATTACGAGAGGATTCTCGTTGAGGAATGATTGAAAGTTGCTTGAGGTCAACAGAACCACGCCAGAGTTTCGGTCGGCTAAAGTGTAGCTACCTTTTGATTTCAACCCTGCACTATTGACACCACTGCCACTAGAGCCGACACAGCCAAAATAGTCGCTGAATAACTCCTCATAACAATAATGAATTGTAATTCTCTCCTGGATTCAAGAAAGATTGCAAGTTTATTTATGATATTTGTGAAATTAGCACCCAAAATTATTTTTTGCTTGTGGTGGCTTAATTATAGCACAATGCATATTTACGAGCAGAATGTTTATAGACTGAATTATTTCTTGTCCACAACTTCTAGATAACTATTTATAGCATGGAGTGTCGGCTACCTATTTTAAAAGAAGGTCTATTTAGTCCTGGCTACGACTTAAAAACTGCAGCTAAGTGTACCTAATAGTCTAACCCAATCTCAATTCCCGTAAAAAATACCTAATTTATTTGAACAACCCGTAACCCATTTGCTTCCCTTTCAACCGTCAACTGAACGTCATCAACAATAATCTGAGCAAGAGCTCCAAACTCACCAAAAATAGTAGCAGCCTCTTCTAAAAGTTGAGAGTTAGCCCTCGTTTCCAGTGCATATATCCTGTCAAAGTCGTGTAGCCCATACGATCCCAGTCTGTAGCTCTGGCCCCGATTGGACCATTGCAATTTTGTAATCGACTGCGGATGGGCCTTCAAGATCTCTCTAATTCTTGTGGCCAGAAACTTATTGAATCTTCCCATCACGTTAATGGATAAGGAGCGTAAGGTGTTAGTAGGAAGGTTGTCTGTTATTTGATCAAATCGGAGGTTGAACGAAAACACTGCTAAATGCCGGAGCGACACCAACTGCTGGAACCATCTCGGAGATCCAAATTGGCAAGGGTGGGTGAATTGAATTTGCAAGGATGCGAGCTGCGACAAATTGACAATTCTGTCAAGCAGATTCATAATGGGGTGCTTTTCTGCAAAGCTCACTGATAGATGGGTAATAGGCAGATTTTTCAAGCTGGTATTGTCCATATTTTTCAAGGTGCAATCAGAAAGATTGATCAATTCAAGCGATTGGAGATTGCACAATTGGAGAAACGAATGTTGCTTTGGTAAAATATGTACCTGTAGCTTTCTTATGTGCCTTTCGTCTTTGTATGTTTTGTTCGTCAGAGATGGTGCCAAGATTAGCTGTGATGATCTATTGAGGCCCATGGATTGTACTAATGGCTCATCTCGAAGGGGGTTGTACTCATTTTCAACTTCTACAACCACCATTGGGTTCTTTGTATGAATGTCATTAAGGTACAAGTGCGCACTCACAGGGGATGAGAATGTGATGGTTTTGACCAGTCTAAAGTCATTGTACTGAATGAATTTTTGAAACGATCTTGGACCCATGACAGTGAAGTTTCTATAAAATTTGCTATAGCTATGGGTGGTGAAAAGTAGTGCCTCTTCTTCATCAAGATATATGTTTCTGTATACTCTGTCACTACATAACGCATGGAGTTCTCTATCCATCAACCCTAGGTGCACCAAATCTATCTGGTTGAGATGTTGCAAGATTAGCAGTATAATTTCATGAGGAAGTGATTTGATTGTTATGGGTTCATATATAACCCGATCTCCAATCATCAAGCACTGCCCAAAGCAGTCTATCACCGATTGGAACTGTTTATTTTCGTGATTGAGCGACATCGATATTAATGAGGATTTGTTTGACAGAAAATAGGCAGGTTTTCAAAAAATAACGCAATAGGTTGTAGCAAAATACAGTAGCGAACTTATAGCCAACTATATGGTCCATAAATAGGAGTACTTGCTAGCATTGCGAGGGGTAGGCTTGTACGTATGTAATTGCAAAATGTGTGCAAAACCGTGAAATGTGGGGAAAAACTGCAAAAAAATGACGTGAAATGTGTTTACAAATTAAGGGGTTTTTGTTAATGGCGTCTGGAACCATTTGTCTCTGACAAATATTTCCAATGTCATTGGTTTTAGATGTCTGTCATTGTCAACAAGCAACTATTTCGCTGTATACGATTACTTTTCTACCTTTATCCTTTTTCGAGTCTGTCTTGTTCTCAAGGGCTCCGGGTTGGGTTCCATTTTCGATCTTCGGGTGACTCGCTTAGGTTTTTGGTGGTTATCGTTCTGCAACCTCTCTTCTGGAAACTCTTCCTTGGTCTCGTGTTTCACTGTTCTCTCTTTCTTGACCGTCACCTTTTTCACCTCTACCTTGGTCACGCCCAGGACCTTTTCCACTCGCAAAAGCTTCTGCGCCTCGGGGCTGTAACAGCTGGTTCTTCCCCCAATTGTCATGTACTCCAACTCATAGCCCTCGCTTGTCTTTGGTTTGGGGCCCTTCTTGCGTGCCTTACCCCACCTGTGAAGCATAAGCCAATTTTTGGGAAACTTCTGCACGTTCCCTTCCACCTTGACTGCCTCCATGCACACGGATACAAGTGAGTCATACAATCTGTTTATTACCGGATGAACCTGGTCAAGGTCATACTCAATTTTCAGAGATAAAACCTCATTGGGGTGGATACGGGCCTGGAATACCACCTCGTCACCTACCCAGTTACCCACTCCTGCAAAGTATCCCTGCTCCATGAGCAAGCTTTTGATGGGCTTCTTTTTTGACAACACCAATTTGTTGAACTCATTGAGGGCGAGAGGCGGTCTACCATGATGGTTAGGGTCAGGATCGCCGGTGGAAAATGTTCCCAAAGCTGAAGAAATATGCATGGGTTTGCTGTAGTCGGGGCCAAGTGCGTTCAATGGAGGTTGTTTGAGCAAGTCCTCGTCTGTTTGTACCTCAGATCCCGTGAGAAGCCGTACTCTGCCTAACCTACGAGGGTCGACAAATGCAAGTTCCCAGTGGTGAGAATCTCTTTGTAGCGACATCTCGAACTTGGTGAAGCGTGGTGGCCATTCTTCCTCTTTGGTATCGTCTTCTACAACTGTTTGTGTCTCTGTATCATTTGTCCCTGTTTCAACTTTGTCTTGCTTCTTGCGAATTATCTCCTTGAGCTTCTTGTCGCCTCCATTTTCCATAAACACCAAGTGGGACCGCACATTGCGGATCTTGATCATCCCCGTCATGCCAAAGTGCATGAGCAACACCGCTGGGTTGTTGCTGGAGTTCTGTAACCGCATCCAAAAGTACTTGCCGTGTCTTCCCACTGAGTGCACCGACGACCCAAGCACCGATCCCTGGAGGGTCGCCAACTCTTGTTCCGGGTTGGTGGCGTTCTTGAGGGCCGGGAAGAGGAGGGGATCCTGGGTCATGTTGACGGCGGTGATAGTGGCACCGACTACGGTTCGACGGAGCATCGCACACACGTGTGCCACCTAGAGGTTAGTCACTACAAATTGCCATCGTGTAGACACCACCTGCAAGGTCATGTCCCACCACGATTCAGTATACTCACTTCCGCAACCTCAGGCATGTTGAAATGATAGATTCGAGTGGCAATCTGCGGCTGATATCGATACGATGACGGTGTCAATGGATGATTGCCATACACAGATTTTTTCGACCCCCGTTACCGTTTCTCAACAATGCCTCGATCAAGTACTGTTGCATTAAAATGCAAAAGCTTGTAGATCACGATTTTGGTAGAACAATCTCCATTGTAGTGAGATTTATCAACCAACTTTATGTAAGCGTCTCTATGCCCATAGCCACGGCACACTACATAATGCCCACCCAAACTGGCACCAAATTTCTCGTGATTCTCTCACAATCTCAGACTCCAATCCTTCTCTAAATTATCCAATCGTCGCCACAAATTTGCGATTGGATTCGGCCACCAATTTGACCCCTATCAAGGTGGTGATTCGCAGCAAAATCGAAACCGCAACCCACCCTTTTCTTCGCAGTAGCCATGAACAGACTATTTGGTACCAAGAGCACCGCCCCCAAACCGTCGTTGAATGACGCCATCAAGGGCATCGATGAGCGTGTGGGGTCACTCGACGTCAAACTTGCCAAAATCAACTCTGAATTGTCGGTGCACCAGCAAAAGATGGCCCGCATGCGTGACGGTCCTGGCAAGAACGCTATCAAACAGAAGGCGTTGAAGCTATTGCGGCAGCGCAAGCAGATCGAGGCCCAGAAGGACCAGCTTGAGACCCAGTCGTGGAACATGACCCTGGCGGCCATGACCACCGACAATTTGCAAAACACCATGGTGACCATCAACGCCATGAAGACCGCCAATCGCCACTTGAAAAAGACTTATGGAAAGATCGACATTGACGAGTTGGAGGCATTGCAGGACGAGATGGTCGACTTAATCGATAAGGGCAACGAGCTCCAGGAGGCTTTGTCCACGGCCTACGATGTTCCTGACGATATGAGTGAGTCTGAGCTCGACGCAGAGCTCGAGGCCCTTGGCGAAGAGATCGAGTATGAGCAAGAAATGGCGGAGAGTGGAGCCGTGCCCTCGTATTTGGAGGATCCGGGGGAGAATTTGCCCACGTTTATTGATGAGCCCGAGGAGAAGGCCCAGATTGCCAATTAAGTGGCTGTTCTGTGTGTAAGCATAAGAGCAAAGTGATAGCAGTTGAAAAGGAAAAGGAGTAGTCGAAAGAAGATGCGATTGAGAAATTTAGTTACATGAAAACGTTTCCATCGTTGGGTGGTACGATGAAGATGGTTATCGTATTAGCCAATAGTTATGTTTGAAGATCTTCGGAAGGTGAAAACACTGCTCGAAGGTTTACATTAATCATAATCAACATTCAGGATGAGAATGCTATGCACGCTGAAAATCGATAGTATGCAACATTCAGGATTGTTGGCCAAATCTATTTCGAAGCTTGGGATGCAAATCGCATATGGTTGACTTTTGGTTGAAAGCTTTGGATGGGAAACCTGGATTGAAAACTTGGGGTCATTCAGTTTGACAACTTGCATGGTTGGCACCTTCTATATTTGAAACCTTTTGAATTCAGGACTTCATTTTCATTTATTAGTGAAACACCATAAACCATTGCTGGGAGCGGTTCTAGTTCGTTCTGAACCAAAATCATCCACTGACCTCTTTGGGATGCGCCTTGGCAGATGACTAAATGTTGGTCCGTTGCCGCCAGTTATCCATTAAGCTACTGCCCAGGCCACTGGGCGGATTGTTTATATTAACAGTTTAATGCGTCACACCATATCTACTTCCTATGTACATTTAAGCCACTCTTTGTATGGCCATAAAGTAGTTACCCACCGACGGTGTGGAAGTGAACTTCCATCCACATCCTGGAAGGTATATACACCCCTTGGAGTCGGCGACCCGGTACTGACCCCGTCTGTCGGCATCTTCGTGCAACCACCCGCGGATTTCCTCTTCGTTGATATACTTGTCAAGAGTATGGGTTCCCACGGGAACTATTCCCAACACATGCTCCCCCATGAAGATGGTGGTGAACCAGGATACAAAGTCGCGGTTGATGGTGGAGAGAAACAACCATCCCCCCACCTTGACCCGCAGCAACCCCTCGAGCAACACCGGGCCGGGGTGGTCCACGTGCTCCAACACCTCAAACATCGTCACCACGTCGTAGTTTTTGCCCGCGGGCAAGTCCTCGATGGCGGTCAAGCTGTAGGAAAGGGATTCAGGGGTCAACAGGGGGTCCTTGGCGCGGTGGGCCTCGGCGGCAGCAACCACCTGCGGCGACAAGTCGATGCCGTGGACGCGGGTGACGAACGGCAACCGAGCCATGGACTCGCACAAGATGCCACCCCCGCACCCCACATCAAGCACGGAGAGGGCGGTGTCCAGCAACACGGCGTCGCGGCGCCGTTCTTGGTCTTGGACAATGGTGCGGCGGATGGTGGGCGGGAGCAAGTCGACGCTGAACGGCGGCACATACACCAGTGACTCGCCGTCGGCGGCATCGCCGTCGGCACCATCCAACACCACGTGACTGCGGATGGTGTTGTGGATGAAGTCCATGCGGAGCAAGTTCATCTTGTGCAAGATGCGCTGGGGCCCATTGACGTCCCACCACGACGCCGCGAGGGCATTGAAGTGGGAGGTCTCGCTGGCGCTGGACAACGTCATCTTGTCGTGGACCCACCGGGCCGATGCTCTCGACATCGCCCACCGGAACAGGGGTCTGGCTGCTCTGGGAATCATGGCACGGGATCAGCAAGAGCGTCAGAAAGCAAATGTGTAGCGGTCACGGGGTCCCGACTACACAGGGGCGGGAGGATTGTACGAAACGGGCGATGTGGATGCCGGAAACGGCGATAGGGATCACGGGCGGGGCGAAAGGCAACGGCGGGGCGGAAATGGCTGGAAATTGGCCTCAAAATGTGGTGATGATTTTGGGGTCAAAATCGCCCGGGTTTCGCCCTTTTTTCCTCCACGCTTGCAACCAAAATCATCACCATTATTTCCCGTCCTCCACGTCCACATTTGCGGTATCCGGCTTTTCCCCTCGTGGTTTCCGTGTTTTCCCGATCAGGCGTGTATTCTGTCGTTTCCCCCTCACAATGGCGGACGACAGCATGGTGGCGACCCGGGCCCGGCGTGCCAACGCGGGGTCTCGGCTTCGCCAGCTTATCGAGCTCGAGGAGCAGTCGTCGGGGGCGGCGTTGGCGAGCTACGTCACCGAGGATGACGAAAACGTCAACTTGTTGTTCCAGGAAGACGGCGATGACGACGAGTTTGTTGACGAGGACGTGGACAATGCCAATTTGGACGGTATCGACGACGGTGAAAGTGGTGACGACGACGACAACGATGACAACCACGACAACGACAACGACGATGACAACGACAGTAATACCGACTCCCGCAAACGCCGCCGCGACATAGACCCCGACGAGGTGCTCTCCGACTCGGATATCTCTCTTTCCGACACCGACGAAAGCGAGGGCGAGAAGGAACTCGAGAAGCAGGAGAAGCTCCGGCGAAAGCAGCACAAGAAAAAGTCCCTCATCCCTGCCATCAAGCAACACAAACCACCGGCAGCCAAGAAATCGAAGCGCGCCCATCTTGTCACCGCGGAGTCTCTCTTGATGGCCCAGAGGCGGTCGTCGTCGCGGTCGTCGGCTATGGAGAACAAGCAAGCTTTGATTGAACGGTTGAAGGAAAGCGAAGAGCGGCGGGCCAAGTTTGTTCCCGTGGTGCGTCCCAAGCACAAGGAGTTGACGCAGGAAGAAAAGTTGGCGGAGGCGGTGGAGACTGAAAAGAAAAACATCGAGTCCTTGAACCTCTTCCGAGAACAGGAGGTTGTCAAGAAGGAAAAACAGCGACAGTTGATGCTCCTGAAGAGAAAAAGATTGCACAACATCGTCCGACTAGTGAGTGCTGAAGCATTCGTGACCCCTAACGACGAAGTCAAGGCAGCCCGACGGTATTACGATAGGTATGTGAAAGGGAGAAAGAAGATTGGAAGGAAAAAGAAAAACGCCACCGAGGAAGACGATCCAAAGCCAAGGCCACCATTCGAGATCGATTTGGATTTACCATATGCACGTGAAGAAAGGAGGAAGAAAGAAGAGAGAGAAGAAGAGATTAGGAAACATGAACAGACAGAGGAAGAGCAGAATGAACAACAATTGGCTTCTGACGACAATCAAACTTTCAATACTATCCCAGTTGACGAACCTTCAGACGTCTCGAATGAAGTAGTAATCAAAGAAAATCCTTCCGATACTGAAACTTCAGTTAAATTGGATGGAAATGGATCTTCAGATCAAGTCAACGTTGGCAATGTTGAAAGCAGAACGGAGGACGATTTCCAATTTGACAAGAATGTGCCTGGTTCTGATAAATCTGAAAATGCCGATTCTTCCACTACTGACAACACAACAGAAAATAACCGAGAAGAATCTGGTCAAGCTAGTTCTGAAACTGAGGTCAAGCATCATGCAGAATCAACAATTGATGAGAATTGTGAAATTTCGAATACAGATGCTAATGGAACAAGCAATGGCGTTGAAAATGAAGAAAGTACCCCACTGGCGATAGACATGGAAATAGATGAACCAAAACCATCAGCAGAGAATGACAAGGATAGTTTTCCAGAAGTCAAGAAAACATATGATTCACAAGAATCTTCTGAACCTGCTATTAAAGAAGAACATGCAGATGATTTGGAGAAAAATATGGACAGTGTTGATGAATCAAATAAAGAGATCCCAAAAGAAATTATTACAGATAAAAGTGATGACAGGCCCAAAGAAATCGATACCGAAGTCAATACAGGCGATAAACAAGAGGATGACTCAAAGCAAGTAGAGGAAACCAATACAGATCAATCAAACCCGGCGGCTGAAATCAAAGAGGAAAAACGAGTCAAATTCGCTGATGAAGTTGAAGACACTATATCAAAAGAGGCCACTCCCACTCCAACACCCACTCCAGCCCCAGAAAACACACCGTCAGAGATATTCGAAGGACCGGTACAACGTGTTGCACGCAGCATGATTTATTTTGTAGACTTTGATGAAAACAACAAAGATCTCAGGTTGACCACAGCCAACATAAAAGAATTTTTATTTGGAAAACAAGCACTTTTACCTGCTTCAAGACGTTTCAAAGACCTTAAAACAATAGTTAGTATAGGAAAGGTTGAGAATCCCTATGCCAACGTCAAGCAGAGTCGAGATACTTTGTTTGAATCTGTTTCAGATTTGACTGAAGACGATGAAATATTTGATGCTCTCAAGAAATTACCACGGTTGGGAGTGAAACAAGATATTGTCGAAGAGGTGGAGGAAGACAAGGAAACTGAAAGTGCTGCTATTGTCCTCAAGACGGAAGCACCAATCGGGTTGTCGTTGCCAAATGGTAACAAAAAGCCATGTATGATTTCTGGTACTGAAGTCAAGTATTTCGATCCCTCGAACGGGATACCATACAGTTCAGTGGAAACTTATAGATTGCTTAAGTCAATGGAACAGGGTCAAGTACCTTGGATAAGTTTGACAAGCGACAACAATGACTGTGGTGATATCGAATTGTACTTGGGATCGAGAAACGGCGTGAGGCACGCCAAGGGGGTACCTGAAGGGTTTGACTAAAGACCCACTGCACAATTGTATATTTTTTGTACTATATATATTGGAGATGTATAATTTCAAACTAAAACTCCGTTTTTATTTCCTATTGTCCCGTTTATGGGGGGTCTCTAACCTGAAGCATGTTGAACGTCTTTGGCGTGGGCATCAAGCAAATCGTTCTGGAACTTGAGAAGCTTTTCCTTCACCAACGGAACGAGGTGCTTCTTGATTTCAGGAGACCATTCCAAAGCACTCACTTCAAAAACGTACTCATCTTCATCTTGGTCATGCACAAATTCGGGAACAACTATGGTTCCGCTAATGTCACTCTTGTCGTCGTCGCTCTCACCTTCTTTGACAGTCTTGACATTGCCTCCAACAGTAAACTGAAGATGCATGTCGTAAATGCACAACACTTTGCCCTTTCTTTGAGTAACATCGCAATCACCTGTCACTGAATCTACCGAGGTCAATACCAACTTGATCTGGTCATTCTCGAAAGTAGTGTCGGTAACACGGGAATTGAAATAGTCCTTGGACCAAGGCAAGCAGTTTTTGTCTATCCAGTGCCTAAATTGTTAGCATCATTTTCAGAATACTTGTTATTAACCATCGATACGTACCAGTTGTTGGGGTTATGAACAACCATGATTACTAGTGGTAGTTGGGGAGTCGTTGAGGGTGGATTTTTCACATATTTTTCGAGGATGTTCCATATGTGGTGACACAAAATCAATTGATGCAAAAACCACAACTTGAACGAGGAACATTTGTTGTCTTATCAACACTGTCACTTTTATGACTTAGTATTGTGAGAAAGTAAGAATTCAACTATAGTATTTATCGATAAGGTTGCAATACTTTAGCCGTGCAAATAATAATATTAAAATTTATTTGGTATTGTCTTTGACCTCAGTACAATGAATTTTTAAGGCATCAGATAGAAGAACAATCGAAGAAGAATGTGAATATGTGATACTTATTTGGGAGAATTTGTTTAACTGCTTTAATATAGACAGGCAATTTTCTTGCATTATATCCTCTTGTAATACTTTCCTAGTTAAATGTTTCCCCGTGAAAATTAAAAGATTTGCTACAAGCTTTTCAAAGTTTTTGCTCGTGTCTTTCACTTTGTTGTTTCTAAATTCAAATAATCATTTTTTTCCATTAACAAAGATCTGTAGACTAGCATTATTGATAGTTCTTTGTAGGAACTAGAATAACATAGGAAAACATTCTCAAACATATTTCAGTATCATTCCCCAATATAGAAAATGATATTTTCAACATTCTAAGGACAGCTAACACTTTTAGTATATTAGTCACAATTAATCTCTCCTTATTTATTTTGGTACAAAACCTTTTTATCCATATTTCTTGCTTTTGAAGCATCGAAAGCAATTTTTGGTTTGTTTACAATCATCGCTAAAGCCATGCTAGGCCAAAATAGCGTATTTATAACAAAAATAAACACACTTTTCATTGCAAAATCCCTCACCTCCAGTTCAAATTAATTTATTTTGATGGTAGATGTTCGTATCATCTTAACTCCAATTTAGAAGGTGGATGCAAATACAAGTGAAATTGTAGGTAGCCTTCGAGTCCTATTTTTCTTTTTGCAACCTTTTTGCAACCTTTTTGCAATCTTTTCCTATTTGTGCACTTTACTCTAAGAAAACTATTTAAGCGGGATTTTCCCCTGTAAAAGAAAATCTTTTAGTAAACTTCTTCTTTCTATAGCTTGACTTTCTAGTTAATTGTCTCCTTTAGAGTTTTATTACCATGGAACAACAAGCTTGTACCCTCAAGCAAATCTTGTTAGCAATTGACTGAAGCAAATTGAAGGGACTCAAATCAGTCTCCATAACTTATTTGATTCTACTGTTTATATTACTATTATCACCATTATAATTAATTCAATTCTAACAATTAAATAGCTTTCTTTCTCGATATTATATTTACTGGGAGCAGCCTCAGGAAACGTTGAATAAGAATACTTGGAGACTATTTTTGCCTCAAGTCTAGTAGTTCTTTTAAGATCAAAAATCAAACAACTAACGAATTAAATTCTGAACCTTAAAGTATACTTGAATCTTCTATGAAACAAGTATAGTTAATTGAAGCATTTTCTGAATGACTATAGAGAAATCAGGTATTTTGAGAGGAATATTAATGAGATAGGTTGGAAAAAAGATAGCATAGATCATAGATTGGGGTTTCAAAAGATCACGAACTACTATGCCTTCAAATAGACAACAGCTATAGGTATAGAAATATTTCTTTCTTATTGTGGTTAGATTGATTTAAGAATTGAAGATTTTCAAAAGCGGTGGTTCTATCCAAGTTTCACATACATTGCTTATAAGAATACAAACCCAGCAATGGTTCAATGATAGTGAACTTATTTAAAGCAACTCATTCAAAAAAACTACCTTTACATTTTCCTAAAAAATAATGAAATGACGATTAATGATAAATATTTATAATAAAGTGCACGTTGTGTTGATCAAATATTCCTTAACCCCAAGCATAAGGACTCCTGCTCCTCAAGTACTCTCCGTACCTATAAAACAAGAATGGAATAGGTATCAAGACACATGCAAACAATGCTAATAGAGTTGTTGCCCATTGTATCCCCATGTGCTTATACATCTGCAATCCAAATAATGGGAAAACACCCGACATGATTGACCGTATAAACGAATTAGTGGCCATTGCCGATGCAGCATATAATCGATATGCTTCCACAGTATATGCAAAAATACCGTTAAAGACCAAAATTGTTCCACATCCATATATAGCTGAACCAATAATTGGCGCAATCCAGTGCACATGGGGATATGATGTCCATGCTATAATAAATAATCCAATAGGGACGATGAAAACACCAACCATTAAGGGTACGAATCTAAATTCTGGTTTTGCAACCCCATTGTTCTTGGCCAATAAATATTGGTACGACTTGTCAACATAGTAGGGAGAGATAAGACAAGTAATAATCATCCCAGCAATTAGACCTAAAAATGACATACCCTGTTCGGAAAGGTTGAAATGGTACACAGTTTGGAAAATGTACGGGAAGGCGACAAAGAACAAGTAAACCACAGCAAGAGTAAACCCAGTATAGAAACAAAGAACCATTGTCATGTTATCTTTGAAGATAAGCAAAATTGGCCTCTTGGAGGATACAAGGACACTTTCATATAAGCTTGCCTTTGATTTTTCTATGGGTGCATAATAACGATCATCTCCGGTTTCCTTGCGTAATCTCTTTGCTTTTTCTTTAAGGTTCACTGGTTCGTACGTCTCCGGAACAAACAAGAACACAAGCACCAACAATGCTCCAGACCACATCAACAAGACGTAAAATGTCCATCGGAAATTCATTTTTGAATTGATGAACCCTGCAATCAAGGGACCAACTCCTGGACCCACGAATGGTGAAACTGAATACAACACTAACGACAATGCCAATTCCTTGTTAGCATCCTTTCCTTCACTATTGTTTCTCGCTTTGAATAAATCAGAAAATGAACCCAGGGCTACACTGAGAAAACTCAGTCCAGCAAACCCACTCATAAATCTTCCAAATAACATGCCTCCTATGTTTTCACTGAAAGCGGTCAAAAATTCAAATGCAATTGTAAGAGAAATCCCCAAAAGGTATACCATCTTCCTTCCATGAAATTCACTAATTGGCGAAAGAAAAATCCCTCCTGTGCCAAGACCCCAGATATAGAAAGAAATCCCAAGGGTACTAACCTCGTGGCTAACATGAAAATGTTCCATGATCTGTGGCGATGCTAATGACCATGACGATGAGATACAGGTGACACATAACGATCCCAATGAGATAATTATTACAATAGCCCATTTGTGGAGACGAGATAACCTAGAAGCGTCTTCTTTATCATCACTTCCGTCAAAGGTGACCAAGAATGGATCCACTGTTGTCTTTTCTTCCTCTAGAATCTCACTTCCCGCAGTACTTACTGATGGGGCCTGACCCTCCTTATCCTTCGCCCCGTCAAGTGAAGACATAACAAACAGAGATGAACGGCCAAGTCAGACTATCCCCACAAATGTTAACAACTGAGGGTAGAGAAAAACAAGGTGAGCCCAAGCAGATTTTCACACCATGCAATGAATGGTTACGAGAAATGCTTAACGAGAATGATGGTACTAGCCGTAGATTTTATACCGGGGAACTTTTGAGATGCTTAGTAAAGGGTTTCGGGATATGGTGCGGATCGAGCATTCGGAATCGGACCGGTACACAAAAAGAAATCCGCCAAGACCAACTCGGAGATCTGGCACACTTCCCCGCTACTACATTTCCCTCCAAAGAGACCGTGGTGACCCACTAGGGGTTACCAAAATTCACTTAAAAGTCATGATTCAAAGGCACTTCCCGGGTAGATGTCGAATCATTGTGTCACCCAGGATATAATCGAAATTCGGTGACTACAAAGCCTGTTTTGCCCTCGTCAGAAGAAAGCCAAGAACGCATTCAATCTATACCAATTCCATCTTCTTGACCAAGATCTATTCTTACTATGCCATTAGTGAAACTATTATTATCAATTGCTGCTGCGTTTCTTAACTGATAATACCTCTAATTACTAGGTATGTCTTGGTCTAGTGATTCCTTGGTCTAATTGCTTATTCAAGAAGTTTTCGTGATGAATAATAGCGGCTTCCAAACAACAACAACAACCGCTCCCAAATATTTTGGCAACATGGATTTGCAAGAGGTTGAAAGTACGAACAAGAAATTATTTACGAGTTAAGAGAGTTGAATTATTTTGCATGATCGTTACTAATGATTGGCGACGTTGACTAATCTTTCACTAAGCGACGTCTTGGTTGACCCCACAACCCTCCCATAAAAAGCAACTCAAGGCTTTACATACTTGCAATGTGGTCATAGTACAGGAGACCTCAAGGATGATATTTGTTCCTCCTTCTCTATGGTGAACTACAACATTCTCACAATGGTCTTGATTAAGGCGTTTTTGGTCACATGACCGCCCATGTGTGTGTTTATTACGTGTCGCACCGAATACCACATTACGTTTGGTAGCCCTGGTCCCAACACGTAGATTTCGAATTGGACGTGGCCGATACATCGACCTAAATCTATGTCAAACTGACAACCCTCATCATTTTACTTTCCGTTAGGCAAAAGTACGAGGTGTAATATCCACTATTCGTACGTGCACACCGGAATCTGCACTAGTCCATCACTTGCTGTAATCTGTGGTCCAGCTCGCTTTTTATATATTCTATTCTCGACTTGGTATTAGTCGTCAGACTGGGCCACTAAACCATTTTCCATCACTATGTCTCTCCCATTGGCCAAAGAGAAGTACGACTTGGAAAAATCCTCCCATGCAACCACGGACAGTTATCAGTTGCATCCAACTTCAAATCTGGTGTTCAAGAAGTTGATATTTTCCCTCGTTGTGGAATCTATCATCTCTGCCATAATCTACATAAACTATCCATACTTGCAATCGCTCAACCCAATGCTAGCACCTACCTTGTTGGGATCGTCTTCTGGGGCATTGGCACAGTCGATAAACCAGTACTTCAAACGAAAGTTCACCTTGAACAAGATCTTTAAGTTCATTCTTTGGGGAAGCATAAATGGCTATTTCACCGTGATTTGGATTGATATGCTCATCCACCGCATAGACAACCTCATCTACCGGATTCTTGTTGATCAGGCGATTGGTGCACCCTGCTTCCAACTTGTTTTTAACATCCTCAACAGCTTGTGGGACCACGGAGAGATATTGTCGGCCAATTGCAGAACCGCGTACTTAAAGTCTTTAAAGTATAGCTACTGTTACTGGCCCTTCTTCTCCGTGTTTCTGTTCATGTTTATTCCTCAGACAGTGATGTTCCCGTGTAATTGTTTGGCTAATTTGGTGTGGAATATCATCTTGAGTAAATTGGCATGACCAACAAGTCCCATTTTAACGTACATATACATTCTATAGAGCTAAAATACATGTATACTAGTCTACCTCTTGAACGATTTGAGAGGGTCAGTTTTCTTACTGGTCTTTCTCTTTCTGTTCTTATGGACTTTGTTTTTATGAAATGGAACAAAGCCAATGTTTTTGACATCGGCACGAGCACTCTCTGGCAACAAATACTGTGGAACACGCTTCAATTGCGATTGGATTCTTGTGGGGTGCAACTCCTTGTCGTGTCTTAAAGTGGCCAAATCCTGGGGGTTTTCTTCAAAAAATCTTTTCAACTTTTCGGAATTGATCAATTCATTTTTGATTTCCTTAACACGGGCCTCTCTCACAGCTGTTTGAGTCACAGCTCTAAAAGCATCTTCTGATCTATATCTGAACCCTTCAACCTGCTTCATATCAAACTGGTAAGGCTTGATTTCAAACCCATTGCGTGATTGTTGTTTAACTATCCGTCGTAAAACTCTCTCATCCTTCTTGGCTGTAGCTAGTGATGCTGTTTTATGCTTTCCAAATTCTTTGGCGGGCAATACAAAAGAAAGCGCCATTCCAGACTTGCCTGCACGAGCAGTTCGACCGATTCGATGAATGTACGCCTTGGAGCAAGTTGGGAGGTCAAAATTGAGCACGCAGGCGACATTCCTGAAATCGACACCACGTGAAACTCCATAATCTTTAACTCTCTTTTGCTTTGATTTCTTTTTGGAAGTCTTGGATTGTTTATTGATATCACTTTCTTGCTTTTCATCTTTTTCGTTCTCTTCTTGTTGTTCTTCCTCTTCGTCTTCGTCTTCGTCTTTCTCCACAGTGAAATCATTGGTTTCGTCGGTGGCAATCAATAAGTGATATACATTCTTATTGAATGCTTCAACTATATGCAATCTTGAGTTTATTGGAAGCTCACTATTGAGAATGCAGCATCTGATTCCAAACTGTTCCAAAAAGAGTTTTAATCTATATCCACGATCAATATTGTTCACAAACACAATTGTTTTCCCCTTGATCAAATTCAACTTGAAAATAACGTATGCCAATAAAAACTTGTCAAACTCAGTAGTATTTGCATAGTACTGAACAAGATTATTACTAGAAGCTGACTCGTCATTGAGCTTTAAAATGGCAGGTTTGGTGCAGTACCTTTGTTTAAGTTGATTAAGGTCGTCATTAATGGTTGCTGACATCAAAAATGTCTGGAGGTTCTTTTTCACAGGGAGATATGTATCAAGCTTTTGCAAGTCATCCAGATAGCCATAAGACAACACCAAGTCCACTTCATCAATGGTCAAACTGGTGACCGTTGATAAGTCAATGACATCCTTATTGTTGATGAATTTGTCCAATACCGTCACTAACCGTGAGGGTGTTGATATCACAATCTCCGGTTTGCTCAATAACAAAGACTGCAAAACTTGGTCACTATAGCTGTTGGTCAAATTCAACACCCCAACTTTGGAGTTGGCGAAACTGAGCAACTTCTCGATGAAGGTATACACTTGCGATGACAACTCTCTCGTTGGTACCAAAATGATACTTTTTATGCATTTCGTCAGCTCATCTGTGAGCAACTTGTGAACAATCGGTATGCAATAGGCTGCTGTCTTTCCCGACCCAGTGCTTGCTTTAGCAATAATATCTCTTTGTTCCTCTATAGCGAGTGGAATTGCACTGGATTGGATCAATGTAGGGTGATCAAATCCAAATTGTCCCAACGCCTGGGTGATGCGAGGATCAAGATTCAATGAATCCCATGTAGTTTCTTCGTCCAAGTAAGTCTTTGACGCTGCTGTAGACATTGAATTTGGTTAGTCAAATGTACTAATAGTAGTAAAAATTTGGTCTAAAAAATTCGATGAGATGTGCATCCAGTGCGGCTCATCCTGGCTGCAAAAGTATTGAGAGTAGTACCAACGAGAACCAATATAGGAAAGTAGATTACGTCATTCTGGTATTCATGATCAGTAACACCAAGGCTTCCTATAAATGTTGTTGTGACTATCACACCAGTAAGATTTGTTTGTTTTACAATGTTCTTGATGAGTAAAGTACGCGAAATTTTGACAAATATATGTCAAAATCTGGAATATTTGGTATATTTTTGAGAAAGTCTAAACAAGCAACAGATTTAGTTTGCAAATGAGATTTTTGAGACTGTTAGTATCAAATTAATACGAACAGACTGCAATGAATACAGATATAATAAGGCAATATACAATGAATTTACAATTGATAATTTCACTACCACCTTTTGATATAAAACCATTCCTTTCGGATTTCAAGATAAAGGGCGTGTGGCGTAGTTGGTAGCGCGTCTGCCTTGCAAGCAGAAGGTCACCGGTTCGAATCCGGTCTCGTCCATTTTCTTTTTACTGTTTTTGGCCAATTGCAACGTACCTGGAAATTTGGCATACCAATATTCTAGACTCGTATTAATATTACTCTTTAAATAACCTATTTGTACTAACTATGGTCACTGGACTCCTCTTCAATGGTGTCCGTTGCCCCTATGCCAGCATCTGCTACGTCGATCTCACTTTGTATAGACCTATTGACATCCTCCTGATCAGATGGTGATAAGGCAGAAGGATGAGACGCTCGTGATTCTTGCAGTTTTTGGGACCCTTTGCTTCCAGAGTAAGCCATGGATGTGGACCGCGCCGATGATGCCGATTTTCGACGGGACAAAGTGTGATTTAAACGGTTGATATGCAGAGATGACACACTTGATCGCCTGGGGATGGACTCTAAATCTGATTGCTTGCGGGGTTTGCGAGATATGGCTCTGCGCAACTGCGATCCAATAAATTCGGCAGTGTCATGATAATCCTCGTCCTGTGATAACAGAGACAAGTCTTCTCCATTCTCCCCCGCTATATTCCTTTCCCGCTCTCCCGGAATTCCCATGCCAGCCACGGGAAATACGTTTCTGGGAGACCTTGACACACGAGATTGCATGGAAAAGTTGGTGGACCTCGAGTTAATGGTACGTAGTCGTGTCAGCTCGTTGCTTCTTCGGGAGTAGAAGGGTTGAGGAACATATTGGGCGTCGTCGGAGACAGATTCTTCTGGACTGCCGTCTATCTCGGGCTTCTCATCATAAATGGGTTCGTTTATAATGCCGTTGATGCTCAGGGGTTTTTGTCTTACCACTCTCGAGTCTTGATTCAACTCGGGCTGCTCATCTCTGACGTCATACTTGGGTAAGTTCAATCTCTTTTGGTCTCTTTCCACAACAACAATATGCAAATAATACGTGACAACGATGCCAAAAAAGGAACCACCAATCATGTTGCCCAACGCCCCCGAAAGAAACACTTTCCATGCGACGGTGGCTACCGGTATCGGAGCGTGATTGATAAGACCAATGATGAGCATGTACATGTCAGCGACCGAATGGGTGAAACCCATACTGACAAAAGTGAACACCGGCAATAACATCATCAAGAACTTGACATGAAGGGGTTTGGCCATGAGCTGAAGAAAGATGGCCAACGAAACGTAAAAGTTGCCTGCCATGCCCTTGAGCAAATTCTCCACAAACGAAAACGATGCCTTGTCCATGGCGATCTGCACCGAGCCATGGGTCACCAACTCGTTGGAAGTGGTGTGGGAATAGTGGCAGATGATATAGCAAACAAAGATGTTGCCCACAAGATTGAACCACCAGCTTACGAGCCAGCTGATGGTAAGATCAAGCAATGACACGGCACCTCGACACACCCCCACACTGAAGAACAAGATGTTGGAGTTGAAAAGGTCGACCCCGATGATCACCACGTAAAACAACCCTATGGGATAACACAATCCCTGGAGCAAGTACACAATGCCGGGGTTCAGGTTCATGATCGCAGGCATGGTGGACTCGATCTGCACATAGAGCATCCCTCCACTGCTGAAAAGTATGCCCCCGATGATGGAGTTGATGATGAGGGTGTCCATGCGCAACCGAGCCTTCTTCATGGCCGTCGCCACCACCGCGAGGGCCGCCTCGTATGTCGTCAAGTACAAAGTGTCATCCATGGAGACCCGGTGAAGAAAATGCAAACGGTGACCAAATTACAAACACATGTGCCAAGCCAATTTGACAGCGGCAGCTCTTAAACTACTATCGTCACGTGAACGCGCAACAAGGAAACGGTATCTGCTGGAGTTTGGTGCCTGGTAACGGTCAGCAAGCACTGTCCGGCATTTGCTCGGGATGAGTATCCTATTCCGGCAATGGTGAACTGTGGAAAAATAGCTCGGATTATGCACCTCGAGTTCCGGTGAATAATATTTTCAGCAATGTCGCATGAGCGACATTGACTTGGTCCTGTAGTTATACTAGTTGTACATATTGACAGCATTGGTGGCGAACCAGATAATGCACTATAGACAGAGTTCTAGTGTTTGCGACGATAGATATTGTCTGTCAAGGGTTGGGAAATAACGAACTTTGCGTCATGTCCACCTCGATGTCGACGTTGGCCGTCGACGATGATGGGTTACCGTCCTTGGCGTACAGTTCCAGGGCTAATGGCAGTTGCTGCTGGGCTTGGAGAGGCAGCAGGGGCTTACTTTCTCCTTGCACTGTGGCTTTTGTTTCTATGCTCATTGGCTGGGGCAGGCCTGGTTGTGTATTTTCTTCATGTCCGTCCGCCCCTGGCTCTCGCTCTGGGTCTGGTCCTTGATCTGGCCCCTGCTCTTCACCCTTCTTCTTCTTGGCCGATCTTCTTGCTGCGCGCACCAACTGCCTGAACTCTTGTTGGTACACATCAGTCCACTCTTTCACCAGAAAGTTCTTATCTGTAATAGACTTGTTACTAATGGAGCTCCTGCTGCGGAACAAACCTCCATTGGCTACATTGAATCCCACATGCGCAGCCTCCCACTGGCTCAACTTTTGTCGGAGTATCTTGTCCGATACTGGATGGTTGCTGTCGATGTTGGAATTGTAGAGAACAAAATACTGGTTGTAGCGCAATTCGAGCTGATTTCGGGTGCCCTGGGTGGGGAGCTTCAAAGTCGAGAGTTTCTCTTTAAGTTTTGGAGTTGTCAACGACAGAAAGTCCAACTTGGACAACCTCTTCACCTCAGGGATTTGCTTTGCGCTCTGATTGAAATAAAAGTCAGAATATCCCAAGTTTTGTGGGAGTGATGCAGGCGCCGAATCCGGAGTGGGAGGACGCAGCTTGAAGAAGGACTCGATAGAACCATTGGGCTTTTTGGATTTAGTCCTGATTATGCTACTTGCTTTCCTCGGGGGAGTTTTTCCACTAAGACAATCGTCAATGTGGCTGGATTGTAGTTGTTGTGCCGACATCTTTGTCTGACACACGGGACACTCCACAAGATCGTCTTTCTCTGGAATGGCGTGTTCTTGGTTGGGACGCTGTCGCTTTCTATTAGGGGTGTGGTCATCATCGGAAGAGACTTCGATCACGTCAGGTTTCAGGCTTGTGGCCACCTCTGGCGGCGGAGGCGGCGTGGGGGATGTCTGATGCAACAACTCCATCAAATGGGGCCTTATACGGGAGTAGCAACCGACAATCTCCTCCAAGAGGACGTCGCGCTTTAAACTGCTCTCAAAAACTTCTGTTTTGCACAAGGGACAAAGGTTGTTGGTGATCAAGTACTGGCGAATGCACTGGGAGCAGAAGGTGTGGTTGCACGCGGTGATGACGGGGGCGGTAAAGAAATCCTTGCAGATATAACATCGTTCTAGAACCTCGAGCTCAGCAAGGGCAGGAAGCTTACTATTGTGCCAATCGCTGGAATCGGTGATGTTGACGTTAAAGGGTAGGCTCATATTGGGAAGTCATATGATCTGGATGGCACAGCAGGACGCGGATGAATCTGAATCTATATAATGGAAATGATGATGATTTGTGAATAATAAGGGTTCTAATGTGAATGAATGGGGAGATGAGTGTATTATCAATTAGGCAACCTTGCCACTACGGAAAACAGAGATGCTTCTCCGTGTACACGGTGGGATTAAGACTCTGCTGAGGCCTACGCGTAGCAAATAAGAACGAGATGCGAGTGATACTTGGATAGTGCAGGAATGATAGTAATCAAATGGTCGTGTGAGGCATACAATCGCACATGGTAGCACCAAATGGTAGCGCAACGAAAGTAGAAGATAGAATGCTTACTTGCTGCAAACATAGAATAGAGTTTTCATCCCAAAAATGGAACGTTAGTTCAGTGTTTGTTTTGGAAATCAACATGTAGAGGATTTGACTATGGGAAAATGGCTACATCAAAATAAAAATGTACAAGGCCGTCACTTTTACTGGTTCAAGACCTTACACAACATTCCACTTCAGCTATGTATTGGAATATTAATATGTAGGTTCTGATTTTCACAATTCATCTTTAGCAATGTTAGGGGAAGCAGTATTTTTCTTGGTCACTGTTTTGGTGACTTTTCTAGTAACCTTCTTTTTTTGTTTGGTAGCAGATGGCGATGCAGTGGTATTAGGTGGCAGTGACTGCTTCGATTCAGTGGTTGGGACAATAGAAGGCCGTGATAAGTTTTCCTGAGCCTGTGACCCTATTGACAGTTGTACATTCTCTGTCTTTGGTTCACCTTTCTTGATCTCCTCTATTGGGATCCTTTCTACTGGTGCTTGAGGCACTTGTTCAACGTGTGGTATCTGATCAGCTATGTAGGAATTTTCTTCTGTTGCTTCGCTATTTTGGCTTTCTTCTCTCGGCACTTTGTCTTCTATTGGAATTTCTTTAATTTCAATAGGGGAATCATTTATAGTATCTTGGGATTCTTGTTGGATTTGCGATTCATCATATTGAACGTGCTCTATATCTTGATCTTCATTTACCTTTTCAACTGAAGGTTCTTGCAGTTGTTGATTTGTCTCAACGATTGCTTCAGGTTCTTCAACAGATTTATGGTCTTCTTGATCTACGACATCAGGAACTTCAATATCAGGAATATGCTCTTGCTCATCGGAAAATGTGTTTGTATTTTTGTAAATTTGCTCAGCAACTGGTTCAACAGGTGGCACAGGAATTTGCTCAGCAACTAGTTCAACAGGGGGAACAGGAATTTGTTCAGAAGCCGGTTCAACAGGGGGAACAGGAATTTGTTCAGAAGCCGGTTCAACAGCCGGTTCTTCAACAACCTCTTCTGCAACTGGCTCTTGATTAGTCAATTCTTCATCGTAAGGTTGGAGAATCTGTTCGGGGGCCTCATCTTCTGGTTCTTCAAATTTTTCTTCTGATTCTTCAACAATTGTTTGAGGTTCTTCAACATTAATCTCAACCTTTGAATCAGTAACCGCTTCTTCTGTGTGTTGCTGTCTTTCTTGAACTTCTTTAATGTAATCATCGACAACAGGTTTTTCCAGAGATGGTTCATCCACGTTCTCAACAGCCTCGTACTCCAGTAGTTGTTTCGAATCACCAACATTCACACTAAATTCCTTATCAACATCCTTATCACTGGGTTCATTTGTTACTTCTTCTACCTTTTTCTGAAGTTCAACAGGAGCTTCATCTGAACTTTCTTGGGAAAATTCTTCATGTTCAACGGTTGCGTGAACTTGTACAGGTTCCGAATCTTCAAATTCTTCAACAACTTCGACCACCTCTTCTTGTTGCTCAGAGTTCAACTCATCTGCGTGGTCTACGGAAGGCTCGATTGGAGTTTCTGTGTGTACTTGCTTGAAAGAAACATCATGATTTCCCAGGTGGGACTGTTCCTCCAGCAATTGCAGATCTTGAGATTGTGCCTCTTGGATATACTCTTGGGATTCGGCTGTCGATTCTTCATTGTGTTGGTGTTGTGGTTCGGTTGTCTGAATAGAAGTCTTTACTTCGTCAATGATGCTAGTCTCAATGTAATTGAATTTTTCTTGGAAAAAGGTCTCACTGTCAAAATCTGGATCGTTTGTAACTTGGTGGATATCCTTGGTAATCTCGGTAACGTGATCTTTAAATGTTGACTGAATTGTGTCTTGGTTGTCCAGATCTTTTTCTCCTTGAATCTTTTCCTTCAAATAATAATAACCCTCTTCACCATATTTTTTGATATATTCCTCAGCAATGGTATAACCAATTTTTCCATACTCCAAACCTAGTTCGCCATATTCCAAACCAATTTCACCATAGTGCTGCGCTTGCACCAACAATTCATCCAATTGTCCAGCTTCGTGGGCTTTTTGAATTCCAATCCCCAAAGCCGCCACCAATATGATGGTGAATAGATATTGGAACAAAGTACCAATGATGGAGCGGCCATTGGCATATCGCTGAGGGATTCTCAACACATGCAAAGAGTTGGCAGCAGACCCGGTAGCCAACTTGGAACCATTCGGCGAAAAGACCACAGTGGTTATGGCAAATGCATGCAATTTCTTAAAGGTATTGACAACCTTGAAAGTTGACAACTTGAGCAAAGTGACGGAGAGGTCGTTCCCCGCAACTGCGACAAGGTTCAGTACCGGGGAAACATCGAGAGCAACGATATTGTTGAACTTGTTGCTAAACACGTTTGTGGGCCCCACCGCTTGGGTCTGGAAATTGTAGTGAATCAAGGCCACACCCTTAGCCTTGGGTCCCCGCAAATTGGCGGCAATCACCACCCGGTCATTATCAATGAATTTGACCTTGGAAAATCGGAAATTTTTCACCAGCTTTTCCACGGCTGGAGCCTTTGCCGAGGAAGATATCAAAGTCCCTGACACGGTAGATACGGTGTCGATGCGAGAGTCGGACACGAGACACAACGTCTTGCCGTCAGGACTCAAGCTAAAGTCCTTGATGTCGGTGGGGGTCTCGGGAACATACTTGAGCTTCAATTCCAACACGTCGGGGTCAAAGATGTAAATGGAAGAAGGAGTGGAGGATGTCATGAAGCAGCCCACGGTGGCGTCCTGCGACAAGCGGACGATTTTTGGGTAGTCCTCGACGTCGCCGGTCATCTCCTCCTCAAACTGGGCAGCATCGACAAACCGCAAATGCTCCTCCTGGTTGTAGACATACTTTCTCACGTTGTTGTTGATGCTCATGGACTTGATCAACTGCGAGCTCTGGTTGCAGCCGACAATGACGGTGAAGTCGGCGTCGTCCACCAAGCGGGCAGCGTCCAAACACTGGGGCGAGTCCTCGTTGGCAGGCAAGGTGATCTCACGAAACCGCTGGAGCCGTCTCTTGGGGTCGGACACCTTGAAGCTGCATTTGACGGCGGTGATTTTGTTGGGGATGCCGTGGTTGCCCTCGCCGCCCCCGCCCGCCACGAGCACGGTTTTGTTGTTGAGAAAAGTGGCCCCCAAAATGGGGTATCCCACGTCAATCGTCGCGGAGTCCTTGACTGACATTGTTGCGTGCCCGGATAGTCCAATTGCCACGAGCGAGATGGGCAATTGCGGGAAGAATGCAGTGTTGACGGTGGCACTGTTAGCGAGAACACGTCAAAATGTTGGCGATCCCAGAATGTCGGCAAAATGTCGCACGGCAGGACCTAGCCATCACCATTGACATTGACAGGTGAAACCACAGCGCGGGCACGTCATGGATAACAAGTCGGTATTGTCGATCCTGTCGCACGTTGTGCACGGGTACGTGGGCAACCGGGCCATGGTCTTTCCCTTGCAGTACTGCGGATGGGATGTGGATGCCATCAACACCACCAACTTGTCCAACCATCCTGGGTACGGCAGCTTTCGTGGAGGCCCTACGTCGCCGGAGGTGGTGGCGGACATTTTGGGTGGGTTGAAAAAGATCCTCGACTTGCACCACTACCGGTTGGTGGTGACGGGATACACCCCCAGCAGCGAGGTGCTTGCGGTGGTGCACGAGCAGGTGGGCGCCATTGCGGGTGCGGAGGGCGATGGGGGCCCGCGGTGGATCGTAGACCCCGTGTTGGGCGACAACGGACGGTTGTATGTGCTGGAGTCGGTGATTCCCGTGTACAGAGACATCTTTTGTAGTGGCAAGGTGTCGCTCACCACCCCGAACCAGTTTGAATTTGAGACGTTAAGCGGGGTAGCCATCACGGGGTGGAAGTCGCTCCGGCTGGCAATTGGGGCGTTTTTCAAGTTGTACTCGGTGGCGAATGTGGTTATATCGTCGGTGCACATAGACAGCCAGGCGTATTGTGTGGGTATCACCAATGGCGGGGACACGGTGTTCTATGTGCCCATCCGCGAGATAGCATGCCACTTCAATGGCTGTGGTGATTTGTTTACGGCGTTGTTGGCGAACGGGTACTACGAAAATGACTACTCTATCACTGGCGAAGTGGTAGCGGAGGCGGTGGCCAAGTTGCACAAGATCCTTGAGTTTAGTTACGAGGACGAGGTTGAGCAATCGGGCAACGAAGTGACGGTGGTGAGGGACTTGCGAGTGGTGGCTGCAAAAAAGTACTTGCTTGGTACCTATGGCCAGGAATTGGCCAAGGAGGTGCGGTATTTGAAGAAGGACTCGTTGGAGAATGGAAGTGCTGTAGAAGGCGAGAAGTAGATTAGACGTTGAATAGAAGTTGATTAGAGGTTGATTAGACAATAAAGATTCGATTCTGAGTAGCCTGGGAATGAATAAAGTAGGGAGATGACTTAAGTTGTGAGAGTATGATGTAGGTGAGAGTAGGGAGACTATGAGTGAAGTCTGAAGAGAAGATCTGAAGACAACTACCCAAATAGTGAGAATAAAAGACCAAATTGAGCGATAAACAGAGAACTTCGAGAACCGTTATTTACGGCACGATATGTTGAGGAAAAGCAGAGAAATGTGGTCGAACAGCGATAATAGGGAGAATGTTAAGAATATCGAAAACATCAAGCAGGGAGAGATCAGAGAGATTCAAACGGCGGTAAAAGTACAACCATTTGGCAATTACATTGACCCCTACCGCTCGCACCAAGAAAACAATCACAGTGACAAATTGCGAAAACAGAGACAATCCCAACCATACCTCGTTAGAAATAACGAAAAACAACGGCAAATTTCGAGAACCACCAGTTCCACTGGAAATCGGCCCAAACTCTAGCCAGCAACGAGACATTTCTCAGAACCCATGCTCATTTCTGTAGCCACTCACCCCAAAGCAAGAATCCCGCACACACCCAACAATATACTCTTTACGCCACCAAAGACATTCATCACATATCACCAAATAATTACTCACCGTTTCGTGCATAGGTATTCCATTCCCCCCTCACCAGCCCACGATCTCCTTCTTCCTCCCCCCATCTCTCGCACGATCGCCCTAATTTTTCGCAATCGGGACAAAATACTACCACGATTTGCAGCACGTCCCAACAATCACGGATCTGCGCGAGAAAAATAGTGACAATGCGATAAGGAATGATTCTTCCGCCACCACCGTTGCAACTATTTACTTCAGTTTCGCATTACCATATACCCTCATATTTATTATATATTCCTAACATGAGACACAAGGAACATCCACAAGCTTCTCACAGCCAACCAACGAGGCCACTTTCCCCGCTCAGGATAATCTGTGTGCTAATAATCTCCATTGTAGTGTTGGCTTCAAAATGGTCATGGCTCTCCACGTCGGCCTTGACGGCAAGACTCCCACAAATGTACTCCCAGACCAACTATCTCAACAGGGGCAATGATGCTCCGGACTCGTTCCAGTTGAAGCACATCTTCCACCACGGAACTGGTCCGCAAAATCACCACAACCATCGCCGTTTGGATATAACTCCACAATATTTGGCCAAACACAGGGACTACTTTTCCTCCCTCACCCAAGAACTCACTCAAATAGTGGATGTGGAGGACGAACTGCATCTCGAGAGCATTTATCGACAGCCTGACTGGCCCAAAGTGCACCACGGCAAAAATCCCTTTACTATTTCCCTTCCCATAAGAATGCAAAAGGGGGTATCCACCCGGTTGAAAGAAGTCCACACCCCAAATTTCCTTGACTCATACTTTAGCTATGCCTCAAGTTTGCGCTCCAATCGCCAACAGGCTCTAAGCCGAATCAATTTGGAGTGGATCGAAGAAGACATCTCGGTTCCCAACATGACTGACAGGGACACAGTGGTGTCACTCGCCACCATTTCGTCTAACGCTTACGTCAGATATCCCAAAGACGACAAGGAAAAGAACAAGTCTGATTGGATCGATCTCGGGGACTGGTTGCCAGACCAAGAAAACAACGATGTCAATTTTGGCTGGGATGACGTTGGGTTGCGCGGCCATGTGTTTGTCAGCGGTGACAACAAAACGGTAGTCATTGGAATCAAGGGAACCTCAGGGGCAGGGTTGCCTGGCGGTGGAAGCGATGACACCGCAGGCAATGACAAGAGGAATGACAATTTGTTGTTTTCCTGTTGCTGTGCTCGTGTAGGCTACATGTGGACTACCGTGTGTGACTGCTACGAGAAAACGTACACCTGTAATCAAGACTGTCTCGAAAAGGAGCTCATGAAACAGGACAAGTACTACCAAGCTGTGCTTGATATATATCGAAATGTGTCATCGATATACCCACCTGAAGAAACAGAGATCTGGGTCACCGGCCATTCTTTGGGTGGGGCATTAGCATCACTTTTGGGACGGACTTATGGACTTCCTGCAGTGGCGTTTGAGGCTCCCGGAGAAATGTTAGCTACCAAGAGGTTGCACTTGCCGTCGCCTCCTGGATTGCCTGAGCACATTGAAAATATCTGGCATATCGGCCATACTGCTGACCCTATTTACATGGGAGTTTGCAATGGAGCATCCAGTTCGTGCAACGTAGCAGGTTACGCCATGGAAACAGCTTGTCACACTGGCTACCAATGTGTCTACGATGTGGTCACCGACAAGGGTTGGAGTGTGAACCTTCTCAACCACAGAATCCATACCGTCATTGACGATATTATTCTCGAGTACAACGAAACTGCCGCCTGTGTGCGACAACCCCCATGTCGGGACTGCTTCAACTGGAGGTTCATCACCCACGACGACAACGAAGGCGATGAACCTGAATTGCCAAACCCGTTGAAGCCCCACAAGAGCAGCAGTAGCTACGAAACCTCCAAACGCACCACCGAAGCTGCAAGTACCACATCCACAAGAGCTGCCACAGCCACATCAATCGATCAAAGTGGTGCCCCCACGGAGGACCCCGAAGTGCCCAAAAAGTGTCTCAAGAGAACTTGGTACGGGTGGTGTGTTGAGTGGGGCTACGATGATGAAGATGGCAGCGACGAAGAGTAGACAATCAAGACAAAATTTACGAAGATAACGAAGAAATGACAATGGCAAAATTGCTTATATGAGGGGGTCCCCATGCCCCTCCTCTTCAGAACGGATCAGGAACATATATGGCCTGCATGGCACCATTAGCCTTAAGGAGACAGCATTAATTGGTGATGGGAAGGCTTAGTTGCGGCTGGGTCACTAGTGAGTGACTAGCCGAGGGTTTTGTGCCACGTTGCTAAAGGCGTAGTTGCAGAATGAAACAGCTTCCAAGCTACATCGAAGTTGCACAAACAAAAAATAGAAACATCTCCATGCACGAGAACAAATGACAATCGATGATGTAATATGAAACTGGATTGGCCAACAAGCAAGAATAGACAAAGGTATTTTATGGGACCAATGCAATTGTCGCCCAAAAGGGAAATGGCACTGGGGCTCACCCCCCTGCAACCCAGGCGGTGCGCATGAAGAGGTGGAGGTGACCATTGCAAGGGCAACGAGGCACAGCGCTATCCAATGGTCCCACTGGGCACGGCAGGCGCAGACTTGAAGGCCGTACTTGTGCTAGCCGTTGCAGAAGGCTTCACCCACCAGGGCATCATCACAGGCCCCAGGCTCGTCGCTAGATGAACAATTACCGATTTCAGCCGCATGCACAGTTGCTAACTCTCGTCCCAATCGGGAAGAGGCCGTGTTTACTTCCCACCCCAATGCGGTAACACCACCTTTGTTGATGACATTGTTTAGGTTTCGGTGACAAGAGCACGACTCAGTCATCCACCATGAAATTGACCGGCCTCCCGTTACCTAATTGAGACCACTTGCCCCGTTTGGGGATAGCGACAACACTACCACAGGCTTAGTGCCACTTTGACTGGCCACGATAATGACGGGGTTTATTTTTACTAGAAAATTTTTCCCATTCCTTGCCCCATTGGTCTGTAGTATTAAACGGTGACCATCCCCTTTTGGAGGACAATTATTTGCGGGTCCTGTTTCTGTTCTTGTTTCTCCTTTTCTTTCCCCCTTTTGTTCTGTCGTTGCCCTTGCCTTTGCCCATTGGTTGTAGAGGTTACTAGACAGTTGATTTGCGCTCCCATTTGACATTGCCAATAGACCGTCGTGGGTTCCCTCATTCGCTGAAGATCGCACTAAAACATAAACATTACAAAACCCCCTGTTTTCCTCACCAGTTTTTCACACATTCTCCACCCTTTTGCAGACCACTTTGGCTCGAGTTCTTGATTTCTCCTATATCGTATCCACCATTCTGCATAGCCGTTGAATCGCCATCATGAGAGCATACCATACATTTATCAATCTCTTTTTCTTGGCTGGGACCATTTTGCTTTTGATCTTCACTGTGTTGTCAGGATCCTCCAAGCACTTTCCCTTGAACAAGTTCTTCTGGTTCGATGCCGACACCTCAAGCATACCCAACGCTCCTGCAAACAAGAGTGCCTGGACTTTCTGGGGTGTGTGTGACAAGGATGACTTTTCCAACTGTTTGTTGGGGCCAGCATACCCCATCTCCCCTCAAGACAACTTTGGCACCACCAAAAACGTGCCCCAAAAGTTTTTGGATAACAGAGACACTTTTTACTATTTGAGTAGATTTGCATTTGCCTTTTGTTTGATTGCCCTTTGTTTTGTGGGGTTGGCCTTTATCATTGACATTTTGGGCTTCTGCTTTTTGATCATCGACAAGGTTGTGATCTTTTTGATCACTATTGGTTTGATCTTTTTGGCTGGTTTTGCTGCCTTCCAGACCGCCGTGGTTGTGTTGGCCAAGAATGCCTTTAAGAATGCCGGATTATCTGCCAGCGTTGGTGCCAAGCTCATGGGTGTTATGTGGGCTGCCGTGGCTTGTTTGATCATTTGCTGGTTGTTGACCTTTTCTTCCAACATTGCCAACTCCTACAGAAAGCACATTGCCAGAGTCAATGAAAATGACCAGGAACCTGTTCCTATCAATGATGAGTCTTCTTTTACTAGAGAAACCAAGCCTGTGGATGATGATGCAAACTCGGGTGGCATTAGATTCTTCAACATCAAGAGAAACCATAAGGCTTCAGATGAAGAGTCTGTTTGATTCCCTAGAGTGTCGTCATATCACCACCACAACCACCCCTTTCAATTTCTCGTCGTTGCCCTTTTGTTTTAATCGTTATTCTATAGTTTGAGAATTTTTATGTACAAGTATATACAATACCATTAATTTTTAATTGTTAACAATGGTTGTAAAATGTCTCGAAGATTCAAAACTGTTTATAAGTATATCAAGAATACGAATAAAACATGTATATGAGTAAAATCAATGCAGATGAAAAGTGTCAAGTTATTGTGGTTCAACATATCAACGGCATTACTGTGAAAATCAACACAATGAGCGTACAAAAATGGTTGTGGAAGGCAAGGCGGAAACAGATGATAATTTTATTTGAGAAGTGTTGTATAAACAATCAATTTCATAAAATATATCCACTGGGCAAAATTACTACATTAACTAAAGGCTTGTAATTTTACGAAGTATTACGAAGTAGACCTTATTTACAAAAATGTGGTTGCAAAATATACCACAAAATATCTAAAAACAGGATCATTGAACTATACATAGCATCAACTCTATGACACATCCTGCTATTAACAATTAAATATTATAAATAAACCTCGATATTATTCACTTGTGACAACAAACAACTCAACATCCCTCGAGACCTTCACCATATAGAATGGCAATTGTAGAACAATCCAAACGGATCAATCGATCGTAAAAAAACTCTCCTCTCTAACTTTTCTTCTTCTTTAAGAAATCGAAACTAATAGAAGGCATCTTGGTAAGCATCTTCTTGTATCTCAAAGTGTAGTACAACACCAAACAGAAAATAATGTTGAAAATAATGTAGACGAAAAAGAATCCCAAATTTCTCCATCTGTAAGAGTATTTGACTCCAATGGTTAACAAATATTCATCAGCACTGCTATAAAGGCATAATCCACAATTGCTAGTAGCATCAGGATTGTTAATATAACCACCAGATCTATCAATGAATGATTGCATAAATTGGCCACAGGTTTGTCCCAGAGGAGGGTCGAAGAATGCCAACTCCTTTTGACTGCAGGTAATTGTACGCCCATTCAAAATAGCACCCATTAAATTTTGCATGTAGTAAGTATAAGGCGAGGTCTTGTACATAAATGTCCAGAAACCAGGCATCAAAGAAACAGGTTGAACAACCCCACAGAAAGCAACGATGAACGAGAACAAAAACGAAACAATCACAGCTGCACTTTCTAAATCAGGAGAAATGTATAATGTCATCAACCCGAAACTTACCGCAAAAAACTGTAAAAATACCCCTTGGGTCATGTAAAACACCCCTGAATGATAAGCATCAAAATTAGATCTTGTTGGGAAATAAAGCGATACAAACATCACTGCTGCTCCGAACAACAAATATGGTACTTCATTGCAAATCTGTGACAAAATCATGGTTCCCCAATGATATGTATTGGACAACTTCTCTCTAACTTCAAATAAATCTCTTCCGACAATAGCCTTTTCTTGCATTTGATTGATAACTGGAGCAGACACAATAAGCGACAAAAAGGCTGCAAACATACCATTCTGAGCTCCTGTTTTGGTATGCTTAATTCCATAGAAGGTGAAACCAATGAATAAACCCGCAACAGTCATCAAAAATAACTTGGAAGCAGTATAACTAGGATCTCTCCAGAAAGTTAAGGCATTTCTACGCAACACATAATTAAACTGATACAAATATGGTGTTGCATATTGCTGTTGCATCTTTTTCAATTCCTTTGGATCGATAGAATCATCATGTTTGCCCAGTAACTCGGCAATCAACTGATCACGTTTGGCATCTGTTTGTTTCTTCTCAGGAGATGCAGTCCAAATATCAAACCAGTTATAGTTTGTTCCGGCAGTGGCACCAGCACCAATTGCTTCCAAGATGTACTCAGCAGGGTTTTCTGAATCCGAGGCTTTTCTAGCTCCATTTCTTTCAAAGTAACTAAGAATGGTTCTTGATCTTTCACCAATATCTCCGAAATAAACAGTCTGACCACCCTTTCTCAATAACAACAACCGATCAAATTCTTCAAACAAAGTGGCTGAAGGTTGATGGATGGTACAAAGAATAGATTGCCCAGAGTTAGCTAAATCTCTCAATAACTTGATAATGGCCCAAGACGATTGCGAATCCAAACCTGAGGTGGGTTCATCAAGGAAAAGTAACAACGAAGGTTTTGCTACCAATTCGACCCCAATAGATAATTTCTTTCTCTGTTCAACATTAAGACCATTACCAGTTCTTCCAACAATAGCGTCAGCATAGTCTGTCATGTCTAAAACTTCAATAATTTTTTCAACATATTCAAGTTTCTCGGCATCACTAACATCAACAGATCTTCTTAACCTTGCAGCAAATTGTAATGATTCTCTAACAGTAACCTCTGAAACATGAATATCTTGTTGTTGCACATAGCCCGTACGACGACTGAATGACGAGTCCAATGGTTTTCCATTAACTAACATATCACCGGTAATGACCCCGAAATCAATTCTTTGTGCCAAAGTGTTCAACAATGTTGTTTTACCCGCACCTGATTCACCCATAAGTGCGGTCAAAGTGCCCGGAATACAATAACCAGAAACAGAATCCAATAACTTTCTCTCTTTTCCATCATAAGGGATTACATAGTCAACATCTTTCCAGACAAAAATGTCGGAAGCTTTCAAATCCTCACTTTCGTCACCAAGTTCATCACCCACTTTCTCGATATCAGCGCTAACTTCTGGACCCGATTCAGTATCAACTTCCTTCTTTTCACCTGGTAAAACAATATGATCTGGAACTTTTCCTTTAAGATATAACAATTTATCACCTCCTCCACTGACTGGCTTAATGAATTCAGTACCCAAGGCATTGATGGCCATGAAGAAAGCCAAGAAACCAAACAAAATACCAAGATTTCTCCAAACATGGGAAAAGCTATAAGTATAAGCAAGTTTGAGATAGCGTTCACCTAGAACAAAATCTTGACCAGGGAGCGAACCAGTAAAGGAACAAACCTGTTCACCAACACTTAAATTCTCGTACCCAGGACCAGAAGGAGTAAGATATTGACCATCACATTGCATGACTCTTCCATGGAATTCGGAAGCAATCACGGCCTCGAATGCATATAAAATAGGGTTGATGTAGGAAATCCATTTGAACCAAGGATGCATGGAGGGACGTTGAATCAAATAAGATGAATACATGATTGATGCCAACATAAAAATACCACCAATGGCATTAGCCGCCGCAACAGTTTTGTTCAAAGCTGCCAAAGCTTGGAACATGCAACCCATAGTCAAATGTAGAAGAACCAAGAACAAGAAACAGATGAAGAACTTACCCGCATCACGAGCCAAGTTCGATAAAAAGTAAAGAATAATGACAAAGAACACGTTGACAAAAAAACTCACGGGTATAGAAGTGATGAATGATCCCAAAGCATCGGCAGATGGGTGGTACATTGAATAGTTTTTGTGTTTCATCAAGATTGTACGGTTGGAGAAGGAAGCAGAGATTTCGGCCAAACCCATCAACGACATGTACAAGAAGGCAAAGAAAATGACACCACCTCTGGAGAATGCACCGGAAACTGTCTCTGGGGTATTATAGTAAAGGGAACCAACAACAAATGCCTGTGATACCCCGGCAATAACCAAGGTCAAGGTATAAGCTTTGTCACCCCAAATTCTATTCATTGATCTCATAGTGCATAATCTCAATTGTTCCACATAAGACACCGTGTATGGAGAACCCTTTCTAGCCCCTTTCATCTTTTCTTGTGAAACTGAATCGTAATATTCAGCACGGGCGGTGTCATTATCTATCTGGCTATTGTATTCGGTAATCTCTTGACGGAGTCTTTTGTATTCTGGAGAATTGAGCCAATACTTTTCGAAATCTTCGGCGGTGGCTGGAACTTTATTTTCCCAACCTTTTCTGGGGTATCTTCCAATTGGATCGGTAATTGCAGTCAAGAATTCTGGAGTCGTTTGTCTTGCAGGACACTCCCAACCCATATTCTCAAAATAAGCCTTGGCATCAGCGGCAGGACCAAAGTAGATTTGCTTACCCTTGTATAAAACCGATACTTTATCAAAGGTCTGGTAAATGTTTTCCCCTGCCTGGTAGATGGTAATAAAAGCAGTAGTACGCAAGAGTTGAGTAGAAGTTCTGATGGCGCGGGCAAACTCCAAAGCCGTTGAAGCATCCAATCCTCTAGTTGCATTATCCCAACAGTATAAGGAGCCACGACATGCCAAAGCTTCTGCAATAGAAACTCTCTTTCTTTCACCACCAGAGACACCACGGACGAAATCGTTACCCACCTTGGTGTTGTATGTGTGTCTTAAACCAAACACCGTACACAACACTTCTTTCAATGCATTAACAAATTGTTTTCTCGTAACCCCATTGACTCTAACATCGGGAGTTTTACAGGCAATGGCAAAGCTCAAGGTTTGGTCCACTGTCAAGTGAGGGAAATGGACATCCAATTCGGGGTTGTAGATCAAATCACTCTTGAAACGTTTAATCATTTCCTTTTGGTCCATACCATCGTATCTAACGTCCCCTTCAACGCCCCGGAACAAGTCGAAATCAGTCCCAGACAATGCCTTCAAGAAAGTAGAACAACCTGCCCCTGGTCTTCCCAACACTAACACCATTTCCCCGGGTTTGGCATAGCCATTGAACTTATCAAGGATGGTTTTCTTGGGAGAATTCATCATGGAGATAGCGTGGTGGATTGCTGCAACCGGGCCTTTCATAAGATCGAGCACCGTGGGCACGACCGCGAACGATTCATCTGTGCCGTACACCGATAACTCTTCAAAAGTAATACCTGATTTTCTCATTTTGATCCCTTGCTTATTGGCAAAATACACCAAATTAGCCAAGATTCTCGACAAGTTGAATTCGTCGAGCTTCAAAGAGAATTCGCCTTCCTTGTTGGTGATGCGCTTAGAGATAGAACGAGAGATCGAATCGAACTTGCTGTCGTAGTCACCGTCCTCAATGGAGGTGACGGTCTTAACCAAGTTCAATCTTCTGGCCTCTTCATCACCTTCATCGTAACGGCCGTCAATCTCTCTGAACTCATCAATGGTGAACTGGTCGCTGGTGTCGCCGGAAGACATCGTGAACGAGCAGTTGTGCGTGTGCAACCCGCGCCAATACCTACAAGGCCTGCAATCGCCCCGTATATATACTAGGGGGAGATTAAGGTTGAGATGAGCAAGATGGCAACAATAGCAGGCACCACAAACAGGGGGTCGGAGACAAAAACCAAGAAAATGGCCGCAAGGTGGATCCGACCCGGGTTGGGTTCAACGGTGGTGATGCCAAAATTACTAATTGCACCCACCGCCGTATTGTTTGCAGCAATTTTGTGTCGATGACAATTGTTGCAATTGTCCCGTGACTTGCAACCTGGATCTGCCGGAACGAGCGCGGGTTGCGGGATGACGAGGAAATGGGCAAAGCCCCCAGACACCACCACCACAGACCCAGCTCTGGTCTTCCCCTGCCAAGGCATGGTCCATGGTTGACAGCAACCACAGCAACAATCACAGGCAAACTGGCGGTATTGCAGCAAAAATACCCAAGCAACATGCAAAAGGCTGCAGATGCCAAGCAGCAAAAGACAATTCCCAACATGCAAACTCTCCGCCATGCATGCGAGATTTTCATGGGCACGACTATCCATTAATAACCGATTACTAACTGTAGGAGGCCCAGGCTCGTGGTAGTGACGTCCGTATCGCCGGCGCCAGTGCTTCTGGACGCACTGTTCCATGCACAGGGCCACTACTGGTTGCCCTCGACAGAGGCTGATGTAGCATGAGGGAGCCGCTGACCGTGCTTGATCCGGCCAAGTTGTCAATACCGGGGCAGTTGGCATCGACCTAGGCCATACACAAGCCCGGAGTTCCCACAATATTGGTTGGAAGTGGGTTGACGTAGGACAAAGGACGAAGGGCGGCACAGGAAAGGCACGGATTAATTGACAGATGCAAAAAGCAGCTGGAGATGGCGGCGACCGAGCCGTTGTGGCCAATAAACGGAGGCACGGATGTCTTTCTCGCCAGGCGATTCCATTGATAGGCACCCTAGACTCGTGGTTGTATTCGTAGATAGTCTTGACCATCGAAAATAAGTAGACTATAGATCGAGTCCCTGACGATTCACCACTCACCGCATGCTTCCCGCGGCCCGACCTGGTGCCTGCGACAGCGTCGCGACCTTCGGGGTTGGCATCGTCGCCCCGACATTTTTCCGTCCCCGTCCACCTTGGCCCACACTCCTGGACCGTAGTGCAGGATCAAGGCTCGGCCCGTGCAACTGGAATTGTAATAGTCGCTAGGCGTTCCCGTGTGGCTCGCAACCACGGACAGGGCCTGACAGCAGCATTCCAATTTACGAATGTTTATCAAATATCATTTCCTGTTTGGTCGCAGTGCGATGACCACCATGGGGCTTCTTTGTTTGGGTTTCTTTTTGTCGTATGTAGTTTACGCCGTCACCTGCCTCGGCATTGTTGTTTGCTTCCTTGATTTGTTGGGTGTTCCATGGCTTTGTTTTGATGTATTCGCTTATTTGTAGTATGCATTACGCTATTTTAGACCGTGTATTCCAAACCAAACCCACAATATAAATATATAATACCCACACTGGTGGGGAAGAGAGTGATGCTGGTGCTGCAAGACTCACTCAATGCTGCTTCCAGACCACTTGTATCCACTGGCAATGGCACAACTGGGTACCCTTTTCCTAGCTCACAAATGTATGGATGTATGGATGTACAAATCCCGGGTCATATGACCAGATTGTCACCATCTAATCTCCCTCCCTTTACTCTCACCACATGCTTATGGCTGCAAAATCATAGCCATCATCGATACAGCAGCAGCTTACACTTGTCGATTATATCCAATGATCGACATCTGCGCTGTTGACAAAGCCGTAACAGACTTTTTCTCTCGGAAAACTCCTCTTCACTCCTGTCCATATCTACGCTTGAGATGCGGCGATGAGCTCCCATCCACACTGAGTCCGTTGGAGTCGTATTTGAACCACGCTATTTTCTCGGCCAGTGGTGTTGGAGCAGGGGCGTCATCGTCGTCGTCATCATCACTGTCGTAGAAATCCTCATCGTCATCCTCTTCTTCAGGGTCAACTCCTTCGTTTTGCTCCAGACTTTCCACATGTTTCCCCGAGATGAAATGGGTCATACTCGAGTCTGTGTGGTCATGGGTGGTGTTTCTTCCCATGAGGTCAATCAACTGTCCGTAGTACAAGTCTAGCACGTCCTTGGCGTAGCGGATCTGCGAGTATTGCGCCGACTGGGGGCCCGCTGGGTGCATCTGCTTCCCCGGGATGCACCGCCAGTCCACTCGGTTCAAGAAATCCAACTCCAAGCAGTTCAATTCCCCTACTGCCACCCCACCAACCTTGGCGTAATGGTCGTTTGTGTAGAAAAAGTCCTCCATGGACTTCTGGGCCAACATGGTGGCTACCAAGAGAAAACGATGCACAGTCCACGAGTTCAAGGTGAAATAGGGCTGATATTGGTGTGACAATAAGTCAATGTAGTAGATGGTAGTAAGCAAGGTGGCGGGGTTGAAGTTGTTGAACTTGGTCAAACGGCTGAGGTAGGTCTGGGTGGAGATGGAAGGCGGGGTTCGCGAGTGGTACCGCGTCAAGAGATTGTTTGCCGTATTTGATGAGGATGGACGGGGATTGGAAATAGATGCTGGAACCGATTTGTCGTTGAGGGTGATGAGGGAATGCAACATGCGCGATATGAGGCTGATCAAGTCATCTATAGAACATTCCATAAACTCCACCGGCAAATATTTGGTGGTGACAGAGGGGGCAGTATGCTTGGTGTCTCGTGGTGGTTGCTGCTTAGGGATGGGGATGAATGGCGATGGGAGCTGCTTGAACTTGTGTGGTTGATCCTCGGGCGACTTGGGCTTGGTCTGGGTGGCAACAGTGTGCAAAAACTGCTTGTATGAATCGCGATCATGAAGCTTGCGATGGTGGTGGTGGTTGTTGAGCTCATGGATGCGTTTGTTCTTGTTGGGGATGAGGTATTTCTGGTAAATCTCCAAGGACTTGAGTTTTCGATGCTTGTCGATGGATGCAAAGTAGAGCTGATGGTTGCGGAGGGTGGACTTGACGTTGGGAGACTTGATGTACTGGGACAAGAAGGGGTCGAGATTTGGCGACAGTCCCGATGATAACGCCGACCTTGGGGTGGAGTGCGACGAGGACGATGATGAAGATGGGCCTCCGGAGCCCTCAGTGGTGGCACGCGGGCTGGCGGCGTGCACCAAAGGGCTGGAGGTACGGGTTGATCCCCTTGTCTTTGGGGACGCTACGGACAACGTCGTCGATACCCCTGGGCTAGGCTTGGGGGTTGTGTGGGTGGAAGTGGCCGACATCTTTGGTGAGGTGGAGTTGAAGACGGAGCCCTTTGGCGATGGGAACGGCGACGTCCTGGCATGTAGCACACTCATGAGAAAGGCGCGCCCGGGAGAGAAGGCGCCGCAGGCAGGTGACGATGCAAAGCAAAGAGGTCAGCGAAAGCGCTACTGAAAAAAAAACGGTACCAGCCGGAACTCGAACTCAGGTGAAGACCACAAAGGGCCCAAGAAAAAAACTGGCGGTTTTGTGGATGGGTCTCGTATGATCACCACCGCAGCGAGCGCACGAAGCGGGCGGCGAGGGAGGTGGTCAGGGTGGAGGCCGTGACGTGGAAACAACCACAACAGGGGCCAGGGACAACGGCTGCAACTAAATTAGAGCCAACAGGGACACGAGGGGTGACAAATCCCACTTTTATCCCAATGCGGTCACGGGGAGGACTGCGGTGTGGGTGCGGGCGCAAACAAGAAAAATCGCCGGCGGTGGTTACGCTATGTGCAATCCCGTCCCAGGAGGGTAAATACTGGAGGGAAATAGCCAGGAAAGGTGGGTGAACAAGGAAGGGCAAAGGGCACAAGCTATAGTTGGCGTTTCCCCACCGTGCAACTGGCAACTTAAGAACCGTCACGAATGTTCCCTCCAAAAGTCACCACAGAACGGCGAAAAACAGCAATAGATTTTCGTTTTATACTAGCCAGGTATTTTTTGTCGGGGCAGCCGACTGCGGGACAATGGCGGCAACAGCGACTGCGGACTCCAGGAACGCAAGTTTGTCGTCCCAATAAGGAAAACAGGGGAATTGCTCGCCGTGACGTCGTTCCCCACGGTGACCGCTCAATTCCGGAGGTGGTTGCTGCAGAAAACGTGGTTGACTCTCGCCCACTGGGTGCTCTGATGATTATTTTCCCGCCTCCACGTGGTTGCACTATTTTTTTCGTGCAATAATTGGTTTTAGTTTGTGCTTTTGTTCGATGCGTCTCCGATTGTTTCCATGCGTGGGTGAAATCGCCAACACCCACAGTAATGATGAACAGCTGTCCAGTTGACGACGACATCGAGGTGCACTGGCCCACAGACATGTGGTTATCTACTCGGCGCAGCCTGTAGTTGCCTCCGGAGATTTTTTGCTGGTGGCGGTGGAGCTCCGGGGCCGCCGCACGTGCCTCCTCCGTCGATTATTCTTAGCTGGGAAAGATCGCGGCTCTGGTTGCTGTTTTGTCTGACTGGGCTTATAGGCGCAATTTGTGGGGCCTGGCCCAGAATTGCCGTCGGTAGTGATGGGTGTGTGGTTCGACAGCCCCTCTCGGTAATTTGCACTAAATTGGTGTATTGATTAATGGTTTATTGGTTAATTACTATTAATTGCTGTCATGTACATACTAATTTTGTGTCCGCAACTGTTCAGACACAGAACCCATTGGTGCCATTATAGTCCACCTACAACAAGCGGCCCATCTAATTAATTTGTTATCAGTTCTCCACAATTCTGCTCGCACGGCATCAAATATGTATTGACCATTTTCAACACCACCAGAATGTGTCATGATTGTAGCGTTGTACTCGTGTGCACGTCAGGTAACATCATTAGTTTCTGGCCTCGCACGTTCCCGTCATTATTTCCCCTCCTTGTCATCATTGACTAGTTGCCTTGACAATCCATATGGATGTGTTCATAACGTCCATTATCAAATCAGGAACGGTCAACTAGAAAACTAATTAATTCTATACGGGGGCGGTATCGGAGTCAATTAAAGAAATATTACTATTTTAGGCATGTGTCTACGAAAGTAGCCAATCTATATAATTGCGATGAAATTAATAGAAATTACCGCAGATTCAAAACAGTGAAAACATTTATGTTTCACGTGAAGGACGGCTTTGGTTTCACACTAGTTTCACACTAGTTTCAGACTAGTTTCAGACTAGTATCACGAAACTAATAATGCGTCATGTTGTTTCAGTTTCTCCAAAACGTGGTTTGTGATTGTAATTTCTAGCAATTATTGACCCCAAGATTTTTGCACCCATTTTCTTGTCGCGGAACTTTGATAGAGACTGGATTAATTATATTCAAAAATAGCAAGCACATCCCCAGATCCCATTTATCTCAGTCTATACCAACAACTTCTTATTTCGTAGAAACCAAGCCATTTGCAATCTCTTGCCTAACTCGAAACGAAAGCCGATTCTCAATCTTTATTCGTTGCAATCACGTGAAAAGACACGTGAGGTACATCACGCCTTTTTGTTTACGCCAGCACCATGTCATCAAAAAGTAAACAAACCCTACAGCAAACTCAATCATAGTAGGCGTATTCAACATGTCTGACCATCTTGAAGAGGGTACGTGGATACAGTAATCATCATCTGAATTCTCACTTTTCAACAAACAAGTTTTACTAACAATTTTTCTCTAGGCTTCGATCCCCGCAAGCTCAAAATAGCTCACCTACGTAACGTCCTCAGCCTCCACGACGTCTCCTACCCTTCCAACGCCAAAAAGGCGGAACTCGTGGACTTGTTTGTCAAGGAAATTACCCCAAATGCTGCTGAACTTTTGCAAGAGTACAAGAATGGAACCGAAAGGGCCAATGGAGATGGAATCACCCTGATTAGCAATGAAACTGACAGTGAAGCAGATCGCTCAGTGGCAAGCAAGGCAAATACTTCCCTTGATTCGCCCTCCATAGTCACAACAAAGAGAAGGATTTCATCGAGAACAAAGTCACCCAGCACAAGATCAGAATCTGATGCAAAATCTCCAAAGGTGGAATCTGACCACAAACCCACAAAGACCAAATTGTCAAGAGCTAAGTCTCCAAGGGTGAAAACTAAAGCCGAAGATCCGGAAAATGAGTCTGCATCGATCGATACTGTTCTTGAGGAGGAATCCGACACGAAATCTCCAATTGAATCAAAAGTCAAACATCCCAGAGCCAAATCTCCCCGTGCAACCACTCCAAGATTAAGATCTTCATCTCTGAATCAGCCATCTCCCAAGCTTGAAGTTGAATCTGTTGATGAAAGTAGCTCATTTACCAATGAAAATGTGTTTCAATCGGCAGAAAGCTCGTCTAAAAAGAGAAAACATGAAGGAAAGCCAAAAGCAAAATCGAAGAGATTAAAGTCTCCAGAACCAAGCACTCCATCCAAGAAGTCGATTTTCGATGATGATGACGACGATTTGCAAATAATTTCCGACATTGAAGCTGCCAAGTCCCTGAAAAAGAAATCCATCAAGTCTTCTCCCGTGGTGGAAGCATCTTCTAAACCCAGCAAGAAATCTGTCCCATCTAAGGTGACGAAACCGTCGTCTAAAAAATCTACCCCAGTAAAGTCACTTAAGTCAACCATGTCACCAAAAGTTATTTCAACAAACGCATCAGTGTCTCTCGACGAATCCTTCAAATCAATTGATGAAGAGATGAAAGATTTTGACAATGAATTACTGAGAATCAAGAATAAAACAGAGCAGTCTATTCCGTTGATTGATACAGATATGGCAAAACTGTTGGGGATCACCATCCAAGGATTTCAACCTCCCTCTGCTGCTGAGATTGCGAAATTGGAAACGCCTATAGCCCCGAAAGTTAAATCAATTCCAAAATCTTCCAGATCTAAAAAGTCAAGTCCAAAATCAACAGAAACTCAAAATGTGCATACATCTGTTACGCCGACTGGTGAGTCAGCTTCTAAAGCAGATACTCCAAAGTCGTCCAAGAAGTCTACACCCAAGAAAGTTCAACCGCCCTTAAAGTCTGTACTTACTCCAAAGCCTAGACTAATTCCAATATCGTCAAAGTCATTTGAAGATTCTGATGACGAAGTGGATGTGGAGGTTGAAGAGTCAAAAACTGCAGATTCTACCACCGACTCTATTGTCTCAATTGCTTCAAGAACAGCAGCAAGTCGTGCATTTAAGCAACTATTGATCACCTTTTTTGTTTGGTTTCTAATTGTGGGCACCGGTTTATTCGGTTACTGGTATCATGAACAGCAATACTTAGTGGGATATTGCGGGCATGAACTCGACAAGCCAACTTTTCCTCACACAGAGAACATTTTATTGAGAAAGATAGGCGAATACTTAGATGACCACGCCAAACCATCGTGCATTCCTTGTTCTCAACACGCAAGATGTTTCCCCAACTTGGAACTTGGGTGTTTTGAAGACTTTGTTGAGTTCAAACCATGGAACAACTTTTTGTATCCTTCGAATAAGAAATGTATACCAGATACTAAGAAGGCAGAGAAGTTGGAGATTATGATTGAGGTTGCATTGGATCTTTTGCGAACCAAGAATGTCAATAAACAATGTGGCCAAGGAAAAGACATTGAAGAAAGTGGCATCAAATTGAATGATTTGCATGATCTATTACTTTCAATGAAAGCTCCTTATATTACTACTGCCGAATTTGAAGAACTTTGGCAAAGATCAATCATTGAATTAGAAAAGGAACCCGAGATAATTGTAAGGCAAGTTATTTTTCACATTATTTGAACCGAATACCAAATTAATACTAACATTTACTCTAGACGGGATATTCAAGTATACCAACAAAAAAACTCATTGTTGACACTAACAACACAGAAGTCGAAGTCGAAGAAAAGGACAAAATTCTTCGATCAACGTCCTTATCAAACGTTGGCTTGAAATGCCAAATTACCAATAGTTTGGTGGGGGGCATTGTCCACTACAAGTACTATTTAGTGGCCATTCTGGCAGTGATTGTGGTGTTAAAATACTTGCAGTACCAGTTCAACCAGTACAAATTGCAGCTTGTAAAGATAGACATCATTTACAAGGAAGTATTGAGGAAGTTACAGCATCAGTACACATTGTCGCGTGATTCTTCTCTGATCAATCCCTACATTGGAGCCAACCAACTTCGGGACTTGATACTTGCAAATGAAGATAACTTGAAGCTCCGACTCAATTTGTGGCTGCTTGTGAGTGAAAAGGTGGAACTGAATGCCAACGTTTCGTTCCGAGTTGTTGAACACCATGGAGAAGTCATGAAAGTATGGCAATGGATTACTGACGTTGAACAATAATCGGTAAACTATGTGGATCACCAATCATATGTATACAAAACTCATTTACCTTGTACAATCACCTTCCTTGTAGCTTATATAGATTTAAATGTACATGTTATTCAATTTCCAATATAAAAAGTATTAATTACCAAAATCAATGTCGATGGCCCTCTATCTATTAGCCCACATGGTGAGCCACGACATTGGGCATCCCCCAACAGCTGTATCCCAAAGGTTTTGCCAAGTAGCAGACCCCTTCAGTCTCAATCCCATCGTATCCTTCTGATCTGTCCCAAGTGGTCCCCACAATATAACTGGTTGGGAAAATCACCCCTTGCTTGTAGATGACGGATTTAGCAAAAAGAACAGCTCCACCAACAGAATCAAGAGGTACAAAGTACTTGAAGTCGCCCTTGTTCAATTCTCGCTCATCATTATCATTGTCCACGTAGTTTTGGAAGTGGTACATCTTGTTTTCGACATCACGAGGTACATAATCCCATTCTTCCCACTTGTCTTTGTCCATTGTATCCAATTGTTCCTTAGTAGGCTTCGTCCTCTCTCCTCTCCACGAGTTCTTGTCATAGTCCTCGAGTCCAGGACGAACTACACGGGGCACAATTATGTCTTTATGAGAGTCAATAAATGTTGATAAGATTTTGTCAGGATGCTCAAAGTCAACCATATCCGAGTCGATGAACAAGGTGTACTGCTCCTGGGCCAAAGCTTGCAAAAGCAAAAAGTTTCTTGATTTTGCAATCAACCTCCGTCTGAGACGCTGAATGTGGTCCAGGTGTCTTTCGTCACGGTTGAAACCAGCATTGGCATCAAGGAAAGGTGCTGACACTACTGTAATCTTGACAAACAAATTGAACAAATCTTCACTCTTCTCGATAAAGCGTTGAATGTTTTCAAATTCAGGACCATTGTTAATCAAGAAACCCAACGAAATTTCAAAACGGGGTTGATGGCGGGAGATCATGAGTATAGTACTCATAAAATCATGGAATTCACGGTCATTTCCGTAACCTTGACTATTGCCAATAGGCGAGAGGATCAAGATTGTGGACTTCTTCTCATCCGTAGTCAATTTGTTGGAAAAGTACTCGAGTTTGGTGTAGTCAAACTTCTTATCAACAAACTCATGTTTCTTATATGGCCCATCTGGAACTTCGGGCTCGGATTTCGAGTCTTCTTTAGGTGAATCTTGCTTAGAGGGTTGTTCTTTGATGGATTCTTCCTTGGAGGGGGTATCAAGTGCTGGCTGGGTGTCGGCCAGTCCAGCCAAATGTTTGTCGGCAGAACCCTGATATTGTCCAACTCCACTTAATTGTTGCAGGTTTAGTCCATTGACCAGCTGCTTGAGGCCTGTAGCCTGGTGTTGATTGGGGGTGATGGCATTATCGGAATAAAAGGCACGAGTCAACAAACCTACAGTGATGAGAAGCAATACAAGAACCAGAACTCTGAACCGCTTCTTGGGATCGTAGAACGGTGCTGTTAACCCCATGACAAACGAGCGTCGTACCAAGTGGATCATGGTCGCGAATAGCGATGTCTGGCGAATGCAAGATATATAAGCTACGATTGTCCTTACTTGAAAATGGACAATAAAAAATAAACTTTAACAATAGGAGAATACCGCGATGTGAATAGGCAGTATCTTTACCTATATCACGACGAGAATAATAGATAGGCCAGGCAAGATCCGCCAAAAAAATAAGAATGCATGCTTAACCAATAGTTCATATTTTTTAGATGGCAATATTTTTTATGCATAGACCTTATTTTTTACCAGACCATAATGTAGATTTATCAATCAATATGGCAGGGTGAAAAATAACGGTCCACAATCACAGTTGATAAGATGCCACCACGTTGGCACCAACACATTCTGGGAGCGTTCCCGCCCAAGGTGAGAGCGCGTTTGTTTGTGTGTAGCGCATCGTTCTAACAAGAACCACATTCATCGCTTTTTGATAGATAGGCACTATCGCAAGAAAATAACCTCGTCGACGCTATCTACGGGATGCTTTAGTCAAATGTAATTTGTGCCTTGGGCTGCATCTTTGGATGGTATTTTTTTGCCTAAAGTTTCAGTCCAGGGGATGAAAGTCGTTAACGCCTAAATTTGATCTTGGCATCAGCGAGGATTAACTACAGGCAAAGAGAGCCAGCCGCATCGAGGTTGGGTATTCGAAACGAAGAGAGCGGCTTAATGCCAACGTTGTTTCAGACGCCCTTTTCAGTCAGGGGCATTAGCTTTTGATTGTCCGTGTTTGTCATTATTTGGTAACCTTTATCCAATTTAAATCTGGCCCACGTTGCTCACAAAAATCCAATTGTCCTGTCAGGGACTTTGTCAACCAACAATGTGGCACGCAACTACAGCAACACAGGAACACATGAACGCGCCGAAGAGCAGAGTATTTACACGAGGGGGGCCTTTAATCGCCCGCTAACGTACGCTAAATGTGTCTAGTTGGGTGCCATCGGTTAAAGTACTAGCAAAAGGCCGTATTTCGATAGTATGACGTAAGCTTGCAGGACACCAAGAAAGCAGTGTTATTTTCACTCGACAGATGGTTGTCTCCACGCCACAGCTGGCGACTGCCAATCCACTTCACCGCAGTAAACCCACCTTGCCGACCCCAACGATCAAGCAACTTTCCTCGGGCCCTGTGGTGGTCGAAAGGGTGCAACATAGTTGCGCTCTCCCAATTAGGAAGGTGATGTGCGCAACCCCAACATTAGCTGATGAGCCAGTGCCACTATCGATAACCACTCGCCACCACCACCGTTCATCGCCATGACATTGTCCGTGCTCGACCTTGGTGATGACCTCTTGACGTCGGCGCTTCCAAGACACTTAGACCCTCTGGATATCTTCAATTTTTCTCTCGTCAACAAGGCCACCTACTTCTTGTACTATCAGTCCGACCTTGCCTCTAACGTATACCATGCCCTCTACAACAAAAAGTTCACCAACAACGAGAACAACTACACGCTTTCGCTCCGCGACAGCCTCAACTGGAAGCAATTGTTCCAGTTGCGATGCAGCCGCCGCCAGCAGGTGTACACCTGGGGCGAAGGGGGAGGAGGCCGGTTGGGGTACTTGGCATCCAAGATCGACCCCTCCCACTACACCCGCACCCACTCGCTCGCAGTGCACACCCCGACTAACGTCAGCGAGTTCAATGGGCATGTGATTGTCGACATCATTGCCAACGGGTTCAGCTTCATTGTCCTCACCAATGCGGGGGAGATGTATTATACGGGGGTGGATTGGAAGCACTTTGGCGAGGACATGACCCCGGGGCCCATAGGGGGCAAGGACTACCGGCCCAACCCGGGCACGTTGGCGTTGGACACCCTCACACGCACCAACTTCACCCCCGGGTCTCGCAGGAACTTGCTCACCGGGGTGATGCCCATTCCTGAAATGGCCCGCCGATATAGCGACGACTCCGACGACGATGCCCCCACCACCACGAGGGACAACGTCACCGCCCAGCTCCCGCAGTCGCGGCGCATGCTCATCCAGCCCGTGCCCGTGACGGCTCCCCCTGAAGAGGCCCGAGCTCGCGGCGAGCGCCATTTGGCCCGTCCTCCGTCCAAAATCAAGGAGACAAACTTTCTATCGCGTATGTACTTGCCACTGGCTGGCAAGGGCGAAGGCGAGGGCGACAGCGATCCCCGCAAGATCATCCTGATCTCCGCGGGCCGTGACCACATTGTGGCCTTGGACAACATGAACAACATCTACACGTGGGACAGCGGGTGCCAGACCAACATTGGCATCCGTCTCACCTTCCCGGGCATCGCCTCCCACCACCCGGTTGTCAAGGTGGCTGCGGGATGGAACTTGTCGGGGTGCCTCGTGGCAGGGGTGGGGCTAGTGGTGTGGTACACACGCCTGGCCATCACCCAGGCCCAGTTTGAGGCCCACCACTTTGCCAGCGAGGCCAAGTACTTTGTGGTTCCTCAGACGCGCGATGACGTCGTTGACTTCACCATTGGCTGCGACTATGTGCTCTATATCAAGGGGGGCGGAAAATTGTTCCAAATGCGGTTCAATGCCGCAGACTTTGCATCCCGTGCCGGGACCATTTCCGCGGCGGAAATCGCCGGCGGGGTGGTGGCCATGGACAATTTCAACGAATGGTTGCACAATTATGGTCGTGACCATTCCGGCCCGGTGCGGTTCACCCGCTTAAGCAGCTGCTACACCAACTTTGTCATATTCACTAACCATGACCAGGTGTTGATCGGCACGCGAAAGCACTTGGTCAACCACGAAGACCCGACAGACGAAGGCGATGAGCCCGTCATTGTTGATCTGCTCCAGGGCAAGAACATCAAGTCGGTGGAGATTGGCGATTACCACTACTTGGCCCTCACCGCCGACGGCACCGTTCTTAGTTGGGGGCTTGAGTCTCGCAACTGTGGGTGTCTAGGGTTGGGAACCCCCGACAACCTAGTAAGTTTACATCCCGGCACAGTGGAGACTACGTGGGACCATTTGCGAGTGAAGGAGCCGCTTGCGGTGACAAAACCTCCGTTTGCGGGCAAATGGATGGCCATTGCCGCCAGCGGATGGCAGTCTGGGGGGATCTACGTTCCCACAAATTAGTAGCTGATGGTGGTGGTGTTCATGCTGGTGTTCATGCTGGTTACATACAGGGTTACATATGCATGTTTGGAGGGTTTGGTCATCATTACTTGGTAAATGGTTTGGTTCCGGGGTTGCTTTTGTGGGTGCGGGATTCGAGGTTTTTTGCACCCAAATGTTCCGTCGTTTATAGATGCGTGACCGCCGGCACGTGACATAAACGTCAATCGTCACTCAATAAAATTGTAGGCACTGCAGACCTGATAATACGGAAGACGTCACCATTTTTGTTGCTGGAATCGCCCCTGTCTTCACACCGGCTATCATAATCAGTTTACCCCACCACACTGTGCGGGTATTGAGTAGTTTGTCTTTGTTGTCAACTCGCTAAGAGAACTAGCTTCCAGACCGTGGCCATCGTTTGCCACCATCACACCAATCTTTGCATCTACCGACGGCGGTGTCGATACCCCCAGCTTCTTTGCAGGTCCTTTTGTCCGCTCAACTCACAATGTCGACGGTGTCGCCCAAAACAGTGCCAGGAGACACGTTGTTGGTGCCCTCTGTGGTGGGCACCTCCAGCCACGCCCGCCATCTTTCCAACAGTATCACCAGCACGGGGTCCCCCGGACGCAACCGCAGTGGGTCCAACGCCTTGACCCCTACTCCGTCGCATCAATCCACCCACACCGTGACTCGGCAGAGACGGTCGTCGTCCATCATTCAGCACTTGGAGCCCGACACCTTGGACACCAAGATTGACCAAGCATTAAACCCCAACGTCAACGCCAACTGGGTGCACCAGAAAGGGGCGTGGATCATTCACATTGTGTTGATTCTCTTTTTGAAGGTGTTTTTCAACTTCATCACCGTGCTAGACAGTGACTGGAAGTGGACGTTGACCAACTTGACCTACAATATTGGTTCCTACATTATGTTTCATCAGGTCAAGGGCACCCCATTTGAGTTCAACTCGGGTGCCTACGACAACTTGACCATGTGGGAGCAGATAGACAATGGTGACCAGTACACCCCCACCAAGAAGTTTTTGATGTTGGTGCCCATTGGCTTGTTTTTGATCAGCACCCACTACTCCAACTACAACTTGAACTTGTTCATCTTGAATGGCGTTAGCTGTCTCTGTGTGGTGGTGCCCAAATTGGCAGTTTCCCATAGATTGAGAGTCACCTTGTACTAGCGGCGTCGCCTAGCTTGCCGTGCCAGGATCGGGTGACTGGAACACAACTCTTTATTGCAGCACTGCTCTGTGCGCGTGATTATTCCATCTTTTACCGTCCGTGTTTGCTTGTTATGTTTAGTCTCCAATATTACAGATCCGTGTAGTTTTGTTAGTGTAGGTACCACATACAGTGGCTACTTGGGCTTCCATGGTCCATGCCAAGCATGGTTCGTATAGTCATCAGGTCACGTGCAGTTTCTCACGTTCCGGATCACGTGCCATCCGTGTCATCTGACCTTATTATCTAATTTCCATTTTTGACTCCTCTGGAAAATGCGAGATGGCCGATATAAAACCCATCTGGATCCCATCAAATCACGCATCTCAATTCCCAATCCACCATAATCACAACTTCGCCATGTCTTACGCTTTATCCGCCTCCCACAAACAGTTGACTGAAGGTCACTTGAAGGACATTGACCCCCAGGTTGCTTCCATCATCAATGACGAAGTCGACAGACAGAAGCACTCCATCGTGTTGATTGCCTCGGAAAACTTCACCACCAAGGCTGTTTTCGATGCTTTAGGAACGCCCATGTGTAACAAGTACTCGGAAGGGTATCCCGGAGCCAGATACTATGGAGGTAACGAGCATATTGACCGCATTGAGTTGTTGTGTCAAGAACGTGCCCTTGCTGCTTTTGGCCTCACTCCTGACAAGTGGGGTGTCAATGTGCAGACCCTTTCGGGATCTCCTGCCAACTTGCAGGTTTACCAGGCCATTATGAAGCCCCATGAACGTTTGATGGGTTTGGATTTGCCCCACGGTGGTCACTTGTCCCACGGGTACCAAACCGACTCGAGAAAGATCTCTGCCGTTTCCACCTACTTTGAGACCATGCCATACCGTGTGGACTTGGAAACAGGTTTGATCGACTACGACATGTTGGAAAAGACTGCCGTCTTGTACAGACCCAAGGTTTTGGTGGCTGGTACCTCTGCTTACTGCCGGTTGATTGACTACAAGAGAATGAGAGAGATTGCCGACAAGGTTGGTGCCTACTTGGTGGTGGACATGGCCCACATCTCCGGTTTGATTGCTGCCGGTGTCATCCCTTCGCCTTTCGAGTATGCTGACATTGTCACCACCACCACCCACAAGTCGTTGAGAGGTCCAAGAGGTGCCATGATCTTCTTCAGAAGAGGTGTCAGATCAGTCAACCCAAAGACTGGCCAAGAAATCCTCTACGATTTGGAAAACCCAATCAACTTTTCCGTTTTCCCTGGTCACCAGGGTGGTCCACACAACCACACCATCGCTGCCTTGGCTACTGCCTTGAAGCAAGCTGCCACTCCTGAATTCAAGGAATACCAGGAACAAGTGTTGAAGAACGCAAAGGTGTTGGAAAGAGAGTTCATCAACAAGGGCTATAAGTTGGTTTCCAACGGTACTGACTCCCACATGGTGTTGGTGTCATTGAAGGACAAACAGATTGACGGTGCTAGAGTGGAGACTGTGTGTGAAAATATCAACATTGCCTTGAACAAAAACTCCATTCCTGGTGACAAGTCGGCTTTGGTTCCAGGTGGTGTGAGAATTGGTGCTCCTGCTATGACCACCAGAGGCTTGGGCGAAGAGGACTTCAAGAAGATTGTGTCCTACATCGACTTTGCTGTCAACTACGCCAAGGAACTCCAGGCTAGCTTGCCAAAGGAAGCCAACAAGTTGAAGGACTTTAAGAATGCTGTGCACACTGGTAACGATGAACGCTTGAAGGCTGTCAAGCAAGAAATCTCTGCCTGGGCCGGTTCTTTCCCATTAGCTGTTTGAGTGGCATACGTTGAGTAATCAGCGTGGTCCGCAATGATGCAAACGTTCAACACTGTTATGTTTTTCACTTCTTTGCCGATTCCGGAATCCTACTTCAACTGATGTCCGGTTTGTTGTTTGTTGTTTATAGTGATAAGGTTAAATATCAACAAGACCATAAATAAAAATATATATACTTACATTCTTAGCGTATTCGATAAAGTGGTATTAATATTAATGAAAACCAGTATCAAGCTCTATTTATGTATAGTACAAAACATTAAATAACCGATCAATAATAAAACCAGTACTATTAGACATCAGCTGGCTTGTCCTCCTTGAGAACACCACCATTTTGTTGCGAAGATGCGGTGGATGAGATATCTTCCTTGGTCTCAAAGTTCTCCTTCTCAAAGTCGTCATCATACAATCCAAGGGACTTACCTTCATCCTCAATGTCTTGCAAGGACAACTTGGGCAAGGTGGCAGCAACTCTCCATGGTTGCCTCTTTTCGACGTGGGCCTTGGCAAAGATAATATCGATTTCTTCCAAAGATCTTCCAGCAGTTTCTGGGTAGAAAAAGAAAATGATAGGAACGAACAAGAAGTTCATGACAGCAAAGAACAAGTAAGCTCCCCAACGGGCATTGGTGATAAAGACAGGAGTGAACATAACCACAGCAAAGTTGGTGATCCAGTTGGTACAGGTGGAGATGGCAGAAGCCAAAGTTCTTGTTCTCAATGGGTTGATTTCTGGTGGGTAGATCCATGGCAAAGGCAAAATGGTGAAAGCAAAGAAAACAATAAACAAGAAAATACCAACGGCAGCACCCTTGGCATTCTGTTCAGTGTCTTTGACTAAGCATCCAAAAGTGATGGTGAAGGAGATACCCTGACCAATAGCACCAATCATGAACAATTTTCTTCTACCAAGACTATCAACCAAGAAGAAGGAAGGAATGGTGGAAAGAGCATAGACGGTTGCAAAGACACCTCCCAAAATCATTGACAATCTGTACTTGGTGTTGTTGAAGATGGTTTGGTAGAACAACAACGTCGAGTAGTAAATGGCAGCGTTACATCCAGTAAATTGTTGGAAGAACTGAGTAGAAGCACCAATAAGCATTCTTTGCAAGTGTTGAGTCTTACCGCCAGAGAACAATTCTCTAAATCCAACTTGAGACTTGGTAAATCTGTTGACAGCATCAGTAATCACAGTGGCTTCAGCAATAACCGAGTCGTCATCAGGAGAAACTCCGTTAAGAGCACCCAACACATCGTAAGCCTCTGGCTTTCTGTTGTTGGCAATCAACCATCTTGGCGATTCTGGTAATTGCAAAATCCCTGCCAACAATAACAAAGCAAATGCAATTTGGAAAGCAACAGGGAATCTCCATTGAACCGATGAGTTGATGTAAGAAAATCCAAAATCTAACCAGTACGCAATCAAGGTACCAACAGCAATGATAGCACCTTCCAAATTGACCAATCTACCTCTGTTTTCAGCACGAGACATTTCCGATTGCCAAACTGGGATGGTAGCGGTGTTCATTCCGTTCCCCAATCCGGTAATAACTCTTCCCACCACAAATTGCCCCAAAGGCCAGTGAGGTCTGAAAGGAGTGACGGAAATCACAGTTCCCAAAATAATAATCAGAGCACCCATGATAATCAAGGGTCTTCTACCGATTTTTTCACCTCTCATCAAGGCAAAAATGGCACCAAAAAAGCACCCCAATTCGTAGGAAGCAGTGACAGCACCTTGAATGGTGGAGTTGTCCTTGGTGGCAGGAAATTCCCAGTTAAATTGTTCACCAGCAATTAACCCTGACATCAACCCTTGGTCATACCCAAAAAGGGAAAACCCAAGTGTAGCTACCACGGTGACCGCGACTCTTAACTTTCTGCCCGTTAAACCGGCAGTATTCGTTCTGGCCGAAACCAAACCTAAAACACCCATGTTGCAAATATTAATTTTTTTATTGCAAGCAAATGATGTAACAGGAATACCAAAATAGTGAAAATCAATCGGCGAGTGGTGGAGAATTGATGGTGCGGAATCCCCCGTTTATTTATAGTTGATGAATGTGGCCGGCGGCCCCCAAAACCCGGACTAAACCCAAAAAGAAAAAACAGTAGCGGATAATGTCCTGGAAAATATTTTCTAACCCGAATCTAGGATTTGTAATATATCTGAAGGACGTTGTTATTGCCATAGTGGGGACAGGACACACAGAATTGGTTCCAGGGACAAGAAAAATATAATATTATCTTACTAGTGGGCGAAATGACGTACGCATGCATAAAAATAAACACTCTAGCCCCAAAAAATATGTGCGAGCCGCACGTAAATTATGAGCATTGCTGGAATTTCTCCATAGTGCTAGGCATTAACAATTGCCCTCAATAATCCAAGACTTGTATGCAAGAAAAGTGTTTACCCGAGGTTGTTGCCGGCAGTCCCGCCTGTATGTTGCAGAAGCCATTGGTATTTCTTTTCCAGGCATCCCTGATGGCCTCTTGTCCACCCACTGACAAAAGAAACGGAGGCAATCGCCGTGCCGCGAATCCTGGAGTCGCCAGCGGTGGTGGCAGGTAAACTTTTGCCCTGGCACTTGCTCTTACGATTGACCCCACCATGTATTGGTGTGTTTCAGGTAATCTTGATAAAGCCTTGCTGCATTACCTAATCGCGGGCTCAAATAGTTTGACTTTCATATGTGCAAACACGACTAGAGCTGCAACCTTTGTTACATCTAAGATCGGAACAATACCCTGTCCTTGCTGTAACAATATTGCATATCTATGACGTAGTGCGCTAGCCCACGGATTATTAATGTAGCAAGATTGCCCGTACGACTAGCTTCTTGGAGGTTTTCTCTCTTCTCGTTGCGTCAAACTGCACCTTGACCGCGATCGTCCTGTCTATTTGAGCCTATGCAGTATGGGTGACATCGCCGGAGGTAACAGGATAGCAAATCTTTCCGCCAAAAATTTTTTGGGGGGGCCAGCCCCACCAAGGAATAGTTCATAACCATTGCAGAAAAAAATTGTAGCCCTCGGAATATCCATCGAATTGCTAAGACCGTCTGGGCAACCAGAAAATCGTGTCTGGATTAAATGCTCTGTGAGGTATCAATATCTATACTGTGGAAAACTTTTGGGGTTGGGCTACAAGCTTAAACACAGCATATTTCTGGGCCATTCGACGTACCATTACCTACCCCATCCCATCAGAGAACAAACGTCATAGAAGAAAATATATTGCCAAGAAAATAATAATTCCGTTCCGGTCAACCAACCGGTCTATTTACAATAGACCGGTTTGGGGGGTTACACAAACATCCCTAACAATTCAGGTACCGGGTTCACAACATAGGTACTCTTTATGATTGTGATCACGACAACTGGACGAATACTTTGGCCTATTCATTAGCAGTCGCCTACGAATACGACGAAAAGGGAGGTTGTCGCAGCCGTCCTGGCTTGCTGGAGGAATCTGATATTCTCCACAAGTTGTGCAAGGCGGGTGTATGGGGTATGAACCCTGGTGCAGGGCTGCAAGCGAGATATCGGGCGTATTCTCGGACCATTTCTGCACCATTGGCATTGCTGCCAAACTGGGCGGAACTTGTTCGCATATTATTCCGTTCCGAGCAACCAGATGACGACAATCAATTCGTACATTGCTACAACCATCGTAAACAACTATAGTCACCAATTAATTCAAAAGAAATCGTATATTCAAACTTATCAGAGGCCAATCAGGGTTCTCGGTATGTGAAATAACAAATTTTGTTGTCTGAACAAATGGGGCCATATTATTGTATTGTCAAGATGGCGGGGATAGTCGCCTTGGATATCTCTTCCCCACTATTTTTTGGCTAATCCCGGCCATAATATACCCCTTTGCGCCACTTGGGGCTCATAGGACGCCCATTTTTCTAATGAGCAATATATCCAAATGTGGAAGTTCTACCGGGGATTATCGCTAGCACGCATATTTTTCTATCTATTCATTAACATTAAACTCTATCGATACTTCTAAACATGTCCAAAACACTGGCGTAATGACCTACTATACCCAAAACCACACAAATGTGCCATAAGTTGTGACTGGCCATAAAGTAATCCACCCACCAAAGAGAGAAAAAGTCCCGGTGGTAGGGGGTCTTGATTGGCTCTTCCTTGAAATGTTTCTCGACCATGGCTCGAAATTTGTCTTCATTTTCTTCTTTGTCGTTGCCATTGTCGCTGTGCTCGTGGTCCATCATGGCTTCAAACTCTTCTTCAATCTCCTCCATCTCTTCCCGGCCGCTCCGTTCAATATTGTCCAACAACACATCCCGGGAATCATAACTATGATTACAGCCGTGAGCCTCATTTTCTTCGATAATGACATCATATCTCCATCGTTCTGGAATCAAACCACCATAGAAAATCACTCCCAACCAGTACCATACAAAACTCTTGTACGCCAAAGGCGAATAAAATTTAAGAGTGGTAAGGATCCCTTCATAAAAGGCCATGCACAAAGCAGATGTGGCTCCCAAAAATGCTAACCCCATGAAAAACCCAATTCTCAATGATCGACATTCAGGCTTGTCAAAGTAAGGAGACCAGTTAAAGATGAATCCCGCGATTCCACAAACACTGGAAAACACAACGTAGGTAGTCAACAACCGGGGATAATTGTATAACGTGACATATTCGGCAGCTATAATGGAACAGGTGATGAGCACTGTAATCCCCGTGTAGTCAACACAGGCAAAGGTGGCTCTGGTTGGAAAATGAGCAAAGCATGAGTAGGTGTGCCAAATGGACGAACTAAGCAAACATTTAAGGGCAGCAGCCAAAAATACATACATTGCCAAGTTGTCACGCATGGTATTAACAGCAAACACATCTGTGTTGGGAAAATGCCATACGCAAAGATACACCACTAGCATAAACCCAAGCAAATGGGACCAGATATTCATGGATTCGTTGTGGTTGAACTGGAACATTGATTTGAGCATGGTAGAATGCTGCAACGAAAACCTGTACCCGTAAATAATGTACTTGTTTTCTCTCCAGCTGAGGGGCAACTCGTAATAGTGCAAGTGATGCTGTTGGGCCTTGCTCAAGGCACGGTTGAAGTTAAAAAACCTCAACTTATTGAAGATGGAGTCATGGCTATAGTCGTCTGTGGCGGCAGGCTTGTTATCCTTGATGAAGTCATCGATCTGCAAAAGTTTATCGTCAAAGTACTGCATGGTGGTGATGATCTTCTTGGACAATATTTCTCTTTTGTTGGTGCCCATCGGTTCCCTCACCTCATCTTCGCTACTCTCGTCTTCTATGGCAGATGATGCAAATAAGTAGTTGTATTGGTCATCAAGCGTCTTATAAAGGTACTCCAAGTTGGTGAACGACGTCTTTAGCACCGACTTCTTGATCAAGGCGAGTCTTTGGTGGATGGTGCTGAGGTTGCTCATGGAAAAGCATGTCTTCAACAGCTGCATGCTGGCACACGAGGACGACCTGCTTGACTTTCCAACCTTTTCATCATCGTCATTGTCTAGCGCCGCGAGTTCCTTCTCAGATCTGAACTTGAAAAACTGCTCAAAGTTGTCAAGACGAGACTCGATAGAAGACAAGAACTTGTCTAGTTTTTCCACTAAAAGCTCCTCAGTAGTAGATCTAGGACTATTGAGAACCTCTCTTCTGTTTCGGAGGGAAGTTTCCGACGAAACCGGATCGGTGGAAATGGCGGTAGTAGACATGATTATTACCCCGTCTGAGATGCAGGACGACTGGAATCGATATGTGTATGTGCAAAGGAGTGAACAGGTTAAGGAAATGTGCCAACAGGGGGATGAAGCTTTGTTATGGAAGTCGGTTTGGATCTGATTGGTTTAACGGAGCGATGGTTGGTTGGATGATATATGCTGCGGAAGAGACATTAATATATTATGCATGGTGAACCCGGAACCGAGGTGCGACATTCCTTGGGACACGACATGATTAGTGGCATCGGAACCGCAATTAGGGGTAAGTTGCGCGCAAAAATGAACGACATTCTACCCTAGCGACCGAGTGCTCGTTTAGCTGGCGGATGAAGCCGGATTAGGAAGTGGGTTGCAAGAACTGCAAAACTAAAAAACGGTTTACTAAAATACATCTATAAATTGAATACATATTGTTGCTGCAGAGATGGCATGTCATTAATGGAGGCTGGTTACCACAATTCTTTTTTTATTGTTGTTTTTATCCTCTTGGTTGTTGAGCAGTTGTTGGTTGTCATTGCTGTCATTTCCGTCGTTTATTGACGGTTCATTTTCAGAATTCTGTTCTTTTTGCTCTTGTTTATCATCTCATTGTTGTTGGTGATTATCTTCCTGTCTTTCTTGATCATGGGATTCTTCTTGCTTTTCGTCCTTGAGTTCTAGGTTTTCTTGCCCATCTTTGTTTTCACTGTTTTCGCTAGTCTCTTGGTTTTCCTGATTCTCCTGGTTTTCCTGATTCTCTTGGTTTCCGGTCTGCTCTCCACTCTGGATTTGATCGGACACTTCAATATGCTTGACCCTTTCAATATTCTCATAATCAAACAATGCTTTACGCAATGGCTTAGACATCTTAAATTTGTGAGTTAATTCGTTATACTTAACCTTTAACTCCCGATTCAGACTCAATTCAAGATTATCCCTTCCTAGGTGGTCAAACAAGTACTGTTTCTCTTGAATGTGCAACTCAGCTAACTCTTTCGTCAAGTAATACTCCACTAAGATTTCCTCATTGTCCAATAGCTTCACCACTTGTTCATCGCTCATGTGTATCACCTTATCGTTCAATTTTTCCTTATCTATTTCTCCCGCGTCATTCTTGATTTCATTTTCGTCAAATAACTGGGCCACATGATCTCTTTTTACCCATAAATTCAACTTGGTGACAAAATACCAATTATTAAATTCATAAGCCGATAATCCACGAGGGTACTCAAATACTAACCTATGGGTGATGGTGGAAGGAATAAATACTGGAACGCCACCGAGCATGCTGTATTTCAATGGTGAAAGCTGATCCAAAGTATATAAATGCTTCCTTCTGTCATTATACACTTCAACTTGGTCATCATCAAACTCCTTATTGATATTAACCAAATAATTATTATTGTATTCCTCTGGGGGGTTGGCCTTTGACTTGCTCAAACCAGTAATGTCAATATAAATTCCCGAGTCCACATCGACAAATCTAGCATCGATATGGTTACTATTATCAGAAATCCCTCGGTTGTGAATATATGAACCAACGTCAATCAAGTACTTTCCATAGCCTTCACTTGGATCTTCTACCACTAATGTTTGGTTGTATTCTTTAGCCAATCTTACCAATTCTTGAACTGGCATTTGAATGTCAATGTCAACATCAAAAGGAAACATAAGGCCATCCCAATACCACGACAACAATGGACCATGCATGATCCACGTAATGATACCTTTCTCCTCAGCAAATCTGTTCCAACTACGCAATAACCTGTCCAAAATGATATTTGTACGATGAACCAATTGTTCTTCACTCCATCCTGGTCTATCGTAATTCAAAGCACCGTTAAAGAATCTCCAATCATAATGCCAACCCCATTCTTTGTCTCTGTTTCTATCGTCATCGTTTCGAATAACTGCCATTTTAAAGTATGTTGGTTCATTGGTATCATCATACTTCTTGCATTCTTGTAATCCATCATAATACATTTGTTCTTGGGGGGTTAACTTTTGCTTGACTCCTTTTGTTTCTATTTCTCGAAGTTGATTATCAATCAGCCCTCGAGGGTAGTCAAACATAGCGCTGGAAAGTAGCATTTCTCTTGTGGCTTGTGGATCAGTGCGGAGTTTGACGTTGGAGTACATATTATAACCCAAGTTATCTGCGGATAAATGCTTTGGAACAACTTGTTCCTTCAAAGATTTCAATTCTTGCAAATGGTTGATCTTGACAATAGTATCATCCTTCAAAGTAGACTTTTCTATGGAATGGGCATCGACGAAGTTGTCAACAATAGAAGAACTAGCAAGTCTTTGGTTGTTGCTGGGGTCAACGTTAAATTCAAAGGTTCCATCGTCTCCATTCAAAATAACAACCTTCAATGGTTTCCTGAGGTGAGTCATGGCATGAGACCTGGCCTCGAGCACCCTGAAATCGTTCAAAGGACGATCATCGTGGGTGGAGTGGCCATGGATTATGAACCCAGGAAGCTGATTGTTAGATTTGTAGCCCAATTTTTCAATGGATTCCTGGGGGAAGTTTGCATTGTCCAAACAAAAGTAAGATGGATCTGGGTCATTGTTGGTGATCTGTCTGATGTCGTCACATGAGATTCTTTCTTCCAAAGGTTTCTTCAAGTCTTCATTAAGCACCCTCAAGTCCATCCAATCAGCCCAGTTAAATGGCAACGTAAGTTCGGGAACTGCGTTACTGTCGACTTTATCGCCCGATTCTGCGGCACTTTTCCCATACTGAAACCTTATTTCGTTCAAGTACATTGCCAATGTGAAACGCGAGTCAAAGAATAATTCGTCCTTATTGGCCCACGAGCTGGCAGACTCCAACTCTTTGATAAAAGGCTTGATGGCCACATCCACGTCCACCTCAGTAAGGGCAGTATTGGCCATGTAGTATTTCTCAGGATCTTGAGAGATTTTGGAAAGTTTGTTGGCGATCTGCAACTCGAATTCAGGAGAGTCCACCTTGTTTGGCAAATTGGAGGTGGGCAACTGGTTCATGAATTCTTTTTCCTGGTCCTCCTGGGATTGGGGCTGGTTGTCTTGTGGGGGAGGAGCCGGTTCCTGTTCGGAGCCGGGGTTGTCATTCTGTTGTGGTTGGTGGTGGATGTTTTTTATGAGGGAAGGGGGGGCCCGAAGGTGGTAGGAGGAAAAATACACCACGCTTACGAGGGCCAAGAGAAGTAGAGCAACCTTACCCATCCGTAGGGCCTGACGCGACTTCAACGCACTCGGCACCATAGCCAATGTTATTCGTCCCTTGTGGTGATGGTGGATGTGGTACATGACAAAAGAAATATGCAGAAAAATTTACAAGTGGTGATGTGAACAATGCGGGCTCGCCACGGGACTGGGTTATCTTGGCCTATTGTTTGTGGGGATGTCGTGCTGGGGGAGGATTTGTGGTGTGGGCGATATTTTTTAAGGTATTTGCGGGAACACACACCAGAAAATCGCCGTAACAAACGGGACGAAAGCGGTGGTCGGGATCACGGGGGAGGGGCGCCGGGGACGATCCACAAATTGAGATAACACCACGATGAAAGCGGCCTAGCGATGCGCGAAAGAACTGCCACTAACGGTGAGGTCTGCGATAAATTTTTTTCACCAGATGTGCTTTTTTCCGATCGTGTGACTACAGTAAATGTAGACAATGGCTTTTCCAGTGACGATGGCTAGTGAAATGCTTGCCCAATGTGGTAAGGCCTCGTGTGACTTGTGGAGTCACATGACCAGTGACTATCGACTTTGGTAGGAAAAGTTAGGTTGAGGTGATAAGGTCGAGGCGCGGTTATCGTGCGGCTACGTCCAGGCTCGTGTTCTTCTCAACGGAACAAACGCGAGGATCTGGGCTTGTGTACATTTTTAGATAGATCTCGGCGACGATAACGGTGTTTGTGCTACGGGATATGTCTAGCTATGTGGCTTTACGGCCTCTATGTGTTAGGATTTCCGGGTTCGTTTTTGACGGGAGTCTTTCTTTCGCCGCCCACCACTACAATTTTCTCCCTGGAGATGTGGGGTTTGCCGCTATTTTCTCGCCCGTGGTGGTATTTTCGGTGCGGTTTGTGGTTCTCGTAAACACCAGAATTTTTCGCTGATGTCCCCTTGGTAGCAGTCAGTCTCACTTCGTGCAAGAACTGTATCCGCACTAGGCTTGCATTAGCATATTACCATCCAGATGGGCTCTGGTTCAAGCACACCAATTTTCTTCAGTGTGCTTGCATATCAAAGCATTGTAGTTGCTGCCGGCGCGGTTGCTACCGATTTCGCTTGGCACCTCTCTTTCTTGCGACTCTCACTAGTAGCTCTCGCTAACAACTCTCGCTAGCTCCCTTCTGTCACCACTATTTTTGCGAGCACCTTACTCGCTAGCACTTTCTCAATCCCACCACCAATTCTGTCTCTAATTCACGACACTGCGGCTGACAGTCACCATTTACTACAATATCCCCACCTCCTCAAACACACAGATATCCCATTCTTGTCTTTTCCGTTCTCATCCTCGTGGTCAGTCTCCTTGGGCAGCCCTTCTACCACCAAAGCAATTGATCCTCACTGCGAATTACCCAAAATTTTCCGCCCCGCCATTCACCAACATTTTTTTACACTCCCCCCATGTGAAGTTATCACCAATCCAATTCCGTCATGCAATTGATAATGAGTGACTATTTCTCGTCCGTCATCCTTATTCCAATTCGTTGGTTGTCGTCTAGTCACTTGTTATAATGGCCCAAAAATACGCCTTGATCACGGGAGCTTCATCCGGAATAGGCTACAACTTGGCCGTAGAGTTATCCAAAAATGGGTACAAGGTGATTGCTTGTTCTCCTGAACCGGTGTTGTTTGCCCAGAAACCCTTGGAGCAGGAATATGGAGTGATATCTCTTGCGTTGGATATCACAAACATAGACGACATCAAGCGAGTGGCGGCCCACGTGGAAAAGGAAACGGGGGGCTATTTGCATGTTCTCTACAACAACGCCGGTATCTCTATCGCCGGTCCTGGTATTGAGATTGATGAAAATGCCTTGATGAAGTTGTTCCAGGTCAACGTGTTTGGCCATATCAACATGACAAAGTACTTGTCACCGTTTGTGATCAATGCAAGGGGTACCATTCTCTACACCAGCTCCGTGGCTGCACGGGTGCCCCTTTCGTGGGTTTCTGCCTACAACGCAAGTAAGGCAGCCATTGATGCCTATGCCTTGACGCTTCACGGAGAGATGAAACCATTTGGGGTCCGGGTTCATTCTGTGATCACCGGAGGGGTGGATACTGCCATTTGCGACTCCAATGTCATGGCCAGCATGGGCAATTCCTACTACGACGTGGATGGGGTCTACGATAGCGTCACTGCCAGTGCGATGATGTCGAGAAACACTAGTATCAGCCCGCAAAAGTACGCCCGCGAGGTTGTCAGAGACATCACCGCCTGGTTCGACCCGGGATTCAATCTCTACCACGGGGCTCGTGCCTACCTACTCCACTGGATTAGTCGGTTCTTCCCATTGTGGTTGGTGGAGTTTTTTATCCAGTTTCATTTCAAGCAACGCCGGGTGTTGCTGAGAATTGCCAGGTTGGCTCGACAGGGTGAGTACACTAAGAAACCGGAGTAGTTTACCAGTATTAACTTCTTTGATGAATATACAAAACTGTATCGAACCTAATGACGAGTCTCACCTATGTGAGATCACCCGTTGTACAACTCAAACATTATTGCATGCGTATTGCTATTAATTCTATTAATGGTTGCATCATTCTTATACTCCCCTTGCTCTTATTTTGAGCTAGCATCGTTAGCCATCAGATAAGTAGACCATGTCTCAACTTCCAGCCATCTTATCGGCGCCTAGGTTAGCTAAACGGTCAGCAGCTTCATTTCCTTCAATACCTGCATGCCCCTTTACATGGACAAATTCGATAACACCCCAATTCTTGGCTTCGTACTCTTGATTGACATGATCTTTCATTTCAACCGCTTCCTTGATGATGTCGGCATTAGCCACAGGTTCTCCTTTGGAGTTCTTCCAGCCATTCTTTTTCCAGCTAGTTGACCATTCATTAATGCTTTTGATGGCATACCGAGAGTCAGAGTATATCTCAATCTTGGATTCGCCTTTGCCCGATTTAAGATCGTCAATGGCATCCTGCAATGCATGACGGATTGCATACAATTCTGCTCTTTGATTAGTTGGGGCCAAATTGGAATGGTCAACTTCTTTGTATGAAACTGCTGCATTTCGAGGGTCGTCGTTCCCATAGAACACGCCATATCCTGTGGTTGCATCCTTACGTTGTCCGTTTCCTCTAGATGCGCCGTCAACGAACACTTTCTGTATATTTGATCTTGAAGGCTTGGTGATACCAGACGATTGGCTACCCAAACGAGGTTCCCCCGTAGATCGCCCAAAAATGCCCCCTGGCCTCTTTGTCACCCTGCCGGTGGTATTGCTTCCATTGTTCACGAAGGCTCTCGCCTCAGCCAAGGTACCAAATTTCTTGAACGAAGCACCTTTGTAGCCAATGACATTCTTCTTGCAATCATTCCAATTATTATATACACCAGTTTTTATGCCCTTAGCCACAGCATAGAATGGCATATCTATTTTGATGTTCGTATGCTTCAAAATACCGATATGGCACTTCGTCCGAAAGCCCTGTATGAACTGCTTCGTGATTGTGTCTATTTTTCCAAGGTTTCCAGGTTTGTGTATGACAACTTCTTTGGTTGGTACTCTATCAATTCTCGTGACTATTGCTAAATCATACCAAGAGGAAGCAAAACAAGTTTTGGAACAGGATTAGAGGTTTCAAACAGTAGATGGTTGATTAGAAGCATCTTGTTGCAAATTACTTCGAGATAAAAATGTATTTAGTCACGTGCTTTTAGTCGTGTGATCTGTATTTTCTTAATTCCGTAGTTATTTTCATAGAATACAAATTGGTATAATATTAGACAATTGCAATTGACTTAACCAAGTTTTCTAACAGGTAACGCTTTGATACTGTGAGGTTACTTATAAATTTACTGGAATCAAAGCTTGAATGTCGTTCATAATCAAATCAGAGGACAAGAATTACGTAGATATCAAGACTCAATGAAGCATATAATAGATATTCAGCACTAACTTGAAGAGACTTGAACATTTTTATATATTTCTTGCAAAAAAAACACCAAATAAGGATACAATTGTCAGATTTAGTAGATTAACTTAATATATTAAAGGGATCCTCATTTCTGAACGTGCATATAATTGAATAGTCAATCTTCCAATGTAGTGAGTTGCTACTTTATGATCTTGCACTTTTAGCTAGGTTTTTCATTTCTCAAAGAGAAAAAGAATATTTCCTATAAAAATGCTTACTATGAGCTAATTGTCCCAGAGAAGTACCCCTTTGCACTTCAGATATCTGTATTTCAAAATCTCTGCCATTTTACATTCTGATTAATTAAACCCTCAGTAGCAATCATAGCTGCTCAAGTTAAATCGTTCCTGCTTGTAACATCATAAAAGGGCGTGTGGCGTAGTTGGTAGCGCGTCTGCCTTGCAAGCAGAAGGTCACCGGTTCGAATCCGGTCTCGTCCATTTTTTTGGTTTCGTAACCTTTTATCGATTGCTTAAGCATATATAGATTTGGCATAAGTTCCAATCAGGCAATTCATCAGAATCATCTATATGAGGGTGAGTCATTGAGTGAGTCACCATACAAATCTTACCCCCTTTGAATTCAATTATAAGGGCGTACAATTTTTTGCAGATAGACAGATTCTTAAATCACAACCAATTAATCATTGATAATGCCCAAGGTCAAGCAAGTTGATGTCTTTACGTCAGTCAAGTACGAAGGCAATCCTGTAGCGGTTCTTTTTGATGCTTATGATCTCTCCACGGAGGAGATGCAAGCTATTGCAAGTTGGACCAACCTCTCCGAGACTACATTTGTGGAGAAACCATCAGTAGACAGTGCTGATTACAAGGTCAGGATTTTTACTCCTCAATGCGAGTTGCCATTCGCAGGACATCCAACTATTGGTAGCGCTTTTGCCCTTCTTGAGGAGGGAGCAATCAAACCCACTAATGGAAAGTTAATTCAAGAATGTAAGGCAGGCTTGGTGGAATTGAGTGTTGAGGGCTACAAAGAAGGGGATTTATCGCAGGCTACCCTCTCTTTTGTGTTGCCATACTATAAATTCACTAAAATATCTGAGAATGAGGTCAAAAGGGTTGAAACCACATTGGGGAAGAAGATTATATCCTCTCCAGTATTGGTCGATGATGGCCCCAAATGGGCTGTTTTCCAGCTTGCTAGTGCTGATGATGTTCTTTCTATAAACATTGATTTGACCGAGATTGAGAATATATGTAATGAAAACGAGTGGTCTGGGCTAGGTTTGTTTGGTGAAAATACTGATGGTTCGTTGGAGATCAGAAATATCGCTCCTCTGGTGGGTGTGAAAGAAGATCCAGCTTGTGGAAGCGGTGCTGGAGCAGTAGGAGCGTATCTTGGAGCTCATTTGAAGAAGGACGTTTCTCAGTTGGCAATAAATCAAGGAGCTGCGATCAATAGGAATGCAAAAATACTGGTGAAGGTTTTTAAGGGCAGGGATGGCGACATACAAGTACTGGTAGGGGGTCAAGCCGTCACATGTTTTAATGGAACTTACTAGGGCTGAAGGTCAGAAGTGTTTATCAATATACATTTTAGAAGTATTCATTGTGTTTAATAAATACTCTCAAGTCTTAGAACCTCATTGGATCTTTTGGTAACTCATCGATACCATCATTAACTGGTTCTATTTACCATCTAGATTAATATTTCCCAATATAGTTACAAGCTCTCGTTTTACCAGAGGGTCCAACTTGTCAAGCTCACTTGTTCCAACATTTTGACTCTCTTTTTCCAATTCGTGCAACCTGTGGAGCAACTGTCGTTCCAAATTCGTATGCGACTCATCGTTGTGGAGGTCTTCTTCGGCATTCAAATAGTTGAACTCCTCCAAGTCGTCACCTTGCACCCCAAACTCGTCACTAGTTGTATTACCAAACACCTGATTGTTGACATCTTCCCAGTAATTGTCAATCTGATCCTGGGTGGTGGTTGTATCTGTCTTTGCCTGCAAGTACTCCTTGAACAACCTTCTCTTTTCAACAATCCTACGAACGCGGGAGTCAAGCTGCTTCATAAATAATTCGGTGTCAATATCAAGACCCAGAGTATTTAAATGAAGTTTGACCAGATCGTCATCTATAAACTTTAATCGTAACATCTTCAAGAACTTTTCAATCCACTTGACCAATTTCAAAAACAACTGCTGATCATCTTTAACGTATATATTGTGAATGAACTCCCAAATAATTTCCTCGTGGTTGTCAAGCAAAGTTTTGAGCTTGCTGTAAATTTCAAAAGAATTGAGGTAGTATATTTCTTCGTTATTGATCTTGGTTAATGTTGCCATGAGGTCATCCATGAATTTCTGGAAAGATCGAAACACAACGTGAATGTCTGCCTTGGCAAAGATTTTCATCAACGGTTGGTAAAATATCGTGAGAAAGTCCTTGATGAGCTTTGTGAGTTCAGGCTCCTGCCACAACTGTTTGAAAAGGACTTTATCCTTCTTACGTACTTGAATTTGCCAATATTGTTTCAAGTTAAAATATAATTCTGAGTCGGAAAGGTTCTTATCTGCTTGCAAAACCTCGTAAGCTTCTTGTGATTGCTTGATTTTAGTGAGTAGAAGCTTGCTCTCCAGAACTTTGATTGCTGGTTTGATTACATCCGTAGAAAGGATTGTTAGCAAGAGATCTTGGTTCTTGGCAATTGCTTCCTGTTTTATATCATTAACATCATTGAATGTCAACTTAGTATAGTTTTCAGTTCTTTCCAAGAACAATTTGTACTCAGAGTCAATCTTTTCTTGACGTAAAACCTTCAATTCTTTCTCATAGCCATTCAAATCTTCGTCCAACAACATTATGAAGATCATAGAGAGCAAATTTCTAGCACCAGTTTTCTTTGACTCTCTGTGCAATTCTTGTGAATTCTTCCCTCCCCACGAAAAGGACATGGTGGGAAAATTCATCAACAACAAGTCAACCATTCTGGATACCATCTTAACGGGGTTGGTGAAGCGAAGAATGCCATAAACAATACTATAGGGGAATAAGCGGTGGAACTTCCGACACTTGTTCAACCATTCGTTGGAGTTGTCCTGGCTCAAGAACATCTGGTAGATGGTGGCGGCAATCTCCAATTTACTCCATTCGTTAAACGTCTTCAAAAGAGGCGAGAGTTGGTTGATATCTGCGGTGCGGCCAATGTCTTGGAAAATTTCCGTCAAAGTGTCGGGATTCTTCACGAGCTTATCCTTGAAAAGCTCAAAGTCCTTGGTGAGCTGGGCCATGACTAAGGTAGTTTGATGCTGAAACTCGAGCTGAGTTTTGAGAATGGTTTTCTCGTGGGCCATTCTCGAGTTATAGTCCACGATATCGTCAGATAACAACTGGTCAATCACCTTGGCAGGATCAGACAAGAACTGACGAAGAACTGAAGAGTGGGCAATCTCAGGATGGTTGATCAATGATCGCAAGTATCCACGAAGCGCCAACCTGAGCTTTTCCCGAACTAGCACCCTCCCTGAAGCGCTCTCCACATCCGAGAACTGGGACAACTCCGAGTCTCTTCGAGAGAGACCGGGTACATCGCCCACCCCTTCGTCAAACTTTGCCTTGGAGGGCAATGCAGACACTGCCGTTGACATGATGCCCGGGAAAGTGCTCTTCAATTCCTGCTCGAGAGTCTTGAACTCGTGGTAATGCCTGGCGATAAAATGGCAACGGTGTGAGTAGATTGGTTTAGATTGAGATCCCAATTGGTCATGGCTTTTCTTTTGGGATTTGTCATAATGGATGGTACGGGACTCCCTCACTGGGGCCTTTGACTGGCTTTCGTATTGTTCCCCACCTCTCTGCGCTGTGCGTAGCACCACCTGAATTACGAATTCGTAATTATGACGAGGGACTCCCGATGCAAAGTAGCCGGAAAAGGGCACCCACGAACGAGAGGATGTGGCTGCAATTTCGGGCCCGGCACGGGACACCTTGCGCACGGCAACCACATTGATGCTGACATCGTTCACAAACCGCATTGACGCAAAGTCGTCCAACCCCGCCAGCAACCGCGGATGCTCGCGTAAGTCCTGGAACCGGTCCAATTTGCCGGTGTCAGACGGCTTGTAGTGACTGTGGGCAAGATAGTGCTTCTCGCTGTCGGTGGTGAGCATGGAGTTGTAGAAGAGGAGCATTCCCGAGAGTAGCTTGCGATTGACCTGGCGGCGCTTGGTCACATGCTCGTCCCTGTCGTCGGAGTTGCTGATGGGCTTGCGATTGAAGCTCTCGACAAACGGCTGGACGGTGTCCTGCCAAAACTGGCGCTGGTGGTTGGGAGAGTTCTGGGTGATGAAGGGGAACAGCACCAAAAAGTGGCGGAAAAAGAACCGAACAAGTGGCATCTCAGCCCCGCTGCTGCCGTTGTCGTTACTAAAGCCATCGCACTCGTCACTAGCACGGAACGGGGGACCCAATAGTTGACAGCACTGCGGTTGTGACAAGGCATGGAGCTCGTGGGCGAGACGGTTCTCCAACAAGTACTTTTTGAGAAAATGCTCGTGGGTCGGGCTCAAGAGCGCGACCACGTTGCTTTCGGCCATGCTGTTATGGAGCCACACATCCGCCATACCGTGCCCTTGGTGGTGGTGGTGAAGGTGGTGGTACTATGGAACGAACGGTGAAGTCACGTGCAGCACTGCATATACAACGAAAACAAACTGCAAATACGACACTGTAACATGTAAAACTCAAACTGCAAAACGACCGTACTAACCTGCGAAAAGCCACCTCATCGCATCGTCAAATTTAGCGACGGTTTTCACAGCACTTTTAACCACCTTTCCAACCCCATTTCTTACACCAAAACCTCCATACATTAGCGGAACCGGTTCCCATCCACCGCAATCCCGCACAGAATCACCACACAAGCACAATGGGAACGCAAAAGAAGGAAAAGCAGCGGCGGGTGCGCGAAAACGACACCCGTGACGGCAACCTCCGGGTCAAGGGCGAGAACTTTTACCGGGACGCCAAGAAGGTCAAGCACTTGAACATGTACAAGCAGGGGCGGGCGGTGCGCAATGCCCGCGGGGACATCATCAAGGCCGCCGCTTTGCAGAGCACAGATGCCCCCGTGGCCCGCGTGGACCCCAACCGCAAGTGGTTTGGCAACACCAGGGTCATCGCCCAGGATGCGTTGTCCCACTTCCGTGAGGCCATGGGCGACCGCAAAAACGACAGCTACCAGGTGCTCTTGCGGCGTAACAAGTTGCCGATGTCGCTTTTGGACGAGAAGGACACCAGCGACTCGCCCACGGCCAAGATTGTCGAGACCGAGTCGTACTCGCTGACGTTTGGTCCTAAGCAGCAGCGCAAGAAGCCCCGGGTGGCTGCCTCCAGCTTGGAGGAGTTGGCACAGTCCACCGACTTGGACTCCACCGCCTACGAGGAGAAGCAAGAGTTGGACTCGACGTTGGGGCTCATGGGTGGCTCGTTCCTCGACAAGGAAGACTTTACCCAGGAGGCCAAGGAGGCCATTTTCCACAAGGGCCAGTCCAAGCGGATCTGGAACGAGTTGTACAAGGTGATTGACTCGTCGGACGTGGTGATACATGTGCTCGACGCTCGAGATCCCTTGGGCACCCGTTGTGAGTCAGTGGAGAAGTATATTCGGGATGAATGTCCCCATAAGCACTTGATCTATGTGTTGAACAAGTGTGATTTGGTACCCACATGGGTTGCGGTATGTATTAACTGTTTTCTAGCGATGCTTTTCAGAGTTTCTCTTTGCAGCTGTTTAGCTGTTTTGCAATTGTTCCCCGGTGGTTCATTGTTTTGCTGACCGACTGTCCTTTGTTTTCACGGTCTCTCCTTGATCATTCTTGTTGCACAATGTGCTTTCTGCCTGATCTTAATGTCATGATATTTACTGGATTTCACAGGATCGATCCCATTCGAAATGTGCTTAAATTTCTATAACCCGTCTCCGTCCCAAAGCATATGTCAGGGTGATTTTGCACTGCCAGTCAGTCGTCCACATAATTGCCTGTTACGTCTTTGGAAAATCAATACCTCTCGCCCGGGGGTCCAGGTTTCCTGGTTCCACGCCGTTTTGGTGTGGTTTTGCCCCCACTGCTGATAGTCTTTATCGGCATCAGAGTCGTCCGGAATCTTTTGAGTTGAAACTAATCAAGAACTGTGTTCTTCCGTGGTTTGTTTCGTAGTATAGAAGCCGACATCTTCTCTTTCTCTGAAGCATCGAAACTTATTAACAATTCATTACTAACAATTACAGGCTGCATGGGTAAAACATTTGTCCAAGTCGTACCCAACACTTGCCTTTCATGCATCGATAACCAATTCGTTTGGTAAAGGGTCTCTCATCCAACTTCTCAGGCAGTTTTCTACCCTTCATTCTGACAGAAAGCAAATTTCGGTCGGGTTCATTGGTTATCCAAACACAGGTAAATCGTCCATTATCAATACTTTACGGAGGAAGAAGGTGTGTCAGGTTGCTCCTATTCCGGGAGAAACCAAGGTGTGGCAGTACATCACCCTCATGAAGCGTATCTTTTTGATTGACTGTCCCGGTATTGTTCCTCCGTCGCTGAAGGATTCTGAGTCGGACATTCTCTTTCGTGGAGTGGTACGTGTGGAGCACGTGTCGAACCCCGAACAGTACATACCTGATATGTTGAAAAAGTGTCAACGGAAGCATTTGGAGAGGACATACGAAGTGAAAGGATGGAGCGATTTTGAGGAGGACGAACTGTTGCTTGAACAGGCCAGCATCGAGTTTATCGAGCTCATTGCCCGTAAGCAAGGACGGTTGGTGAAAGGAGGAGAACCCGACGAATCAGGAGTGGCCAAACAGATCTTAAATGACTTTAACCGAGGCAAGATACCGTGGTTTGTCCCTCCACCAAAAGATGAAGAAGAGAGGACCGGAGAAGACAAGAAGGCGGGCTACAAGAGAAAGAGAGCAGAACGGGAGGAGAAACAGGCCAAGAAGGCCAAGCTCACCCTGGAGGAAGAAGAATACTTGCAAGAAGGGGAAGAACTGCAAGAAGAACTGCCAGAGGATGGCTTTCAAGAAGGCGATCTGGCTGATGAACAAGGTGACAACGACCAAGACGACCACGACGATCAACAGGAATCGCAATAGTTATAATACTATTTATTAAATGTACAACTAGGGGGATAATATACAATAGTAATGACACTTTTAGACTCTACCAAAATGAACCAACCCACTCTTGGCACTCCCCCCGGGAGTGGAAGGAGCAGGAGGAATACTTCCATTCTGCCCCTGGTGATTGTCTTCGCCAGCTGCATCGCCATTCAAATGGCCCAACCCCCAGATTACCCCCTTGAACCGGGCCAAGACTGCAAGGGAAAACGACGACTGTCTCAACAATTCCTTGAAACATTCCATCGACAAGTAAGCATGTAAAGTTGAAGTCAACTGCTGCTGGTGGCCGGGGAATTGGGACATGGTCAGGGCAAAATGATGGCGAATGGCTGGAGAAATGGGTAACAAATGAAGCTCCTCAGCAAGATACTCGATAGATGGCTTTGTATTTGTAGATTTGGAGTCATCGGACCCCTTGTTCAAAATCTGACTGCCAATGTACTTTAAATCGTAAAAGTTGGGAAAGTACTTGGAACACCACCAGTAAAAGTCCTTTTCTTCCACCGGCAAGGTGTCATTCATCAACAAGCTGACAAAGAATCCGAGATCGTACCCCGCGTGGTAGGAGATCCAGTTGATTTGATCGTCAAGGAGCAAGCCACTTTCAATCATCAACTCGGCAAACGTAAAGTGAGGAATGCCTTGGGTCATGTGCAACTGAAAGTTGATCTGTGACGTTTGCGAAAGCATGGCCAAGTGTTCCTCATTGTACATTTCACGGGACAAGTCGTATAAAAAGTTGAATTGCCAAATGACGCTGGAGCTGATTTCATTGTTTTTGATTTTGGTTATACAAAACGACAACTGGATCAAGTTGAGGAGGTCGGAGTTGGTTCTCAAGGTTTGGAAATGGTAGTCGGAGGCGGATTTGAAGGTGCCCACGGGTCTGGCGACAATGCCGGGGATTTCCTGGTGGATGGCAATAAACACCTTGGACGACTTGTCATTGATAAACGTTCTCAAGGCCAGAAACTCGTGTTCCAAGTTCAGGGCCCACACCTCCTTGATGATGGGCACCTGGGCGTGTAGCTGCTGGGCGGGGATTTGCAGTTGTTGCTGTTGCTGCAGCAGCTGCAGTTGCAGAGGTTGTTGTTGTTGCTGTTGCTGTTGCTGCTGTTGCTGTTGCTGGAGGTGTTGCTGTTGTAATTGCTGCTGGAACTGGAGGGATTGCTGGGGCTGTGACTGCTGTTGCTGCTGCTGCAACTGCTGCTGCTGGAGCTGCTGCAACTGCATTTGCAACACCGGGTTCACGGTGGGGTTGGAGGAGGAGAAGTTACCCGACATCACCCCCCCGTTAGCCTGGGCGGAGGCGCCGCCCAACCCGTTCAAGGCGGCGAGAAGGGGGTTGTTGGACACGTGCTGGGCGGTGGGGGTGCCGAGCTGCTGCTGGGGCATCGGGGGCTGGCCCTGCTGGCCCTGCACCTGGTTCTGTTGCTGTTGCTGTTGCTGCAAATGCTGGTTCAACAACTGCTGCCTCTGCAATTGGTGCTGCAACTGGAGCTGGGAGATCTGCGGCGACTGGCTGCTGGCGTTGAGCTGCTGCTGCTGCTGCTGGCCCTGGAGCTGGTGCAGCTGCAAGTACTGGAGATGGGGGTTGATGTTCATGGCCCGTGCTTGTGGTGTTGGAATCAGCACTTCGGGGCCCTCTGGAGTGTGGCGAGGGAAGAGACGTCCGCTGGTGGTGTCGAGAAGGAACGACTGCCGTGTGGTGCTGGGCGTGGTGGGGCTGCCTGGAGTGGTGACGGAGAAGTGGAGGATTTTCTTGATTTTTTTGTCGACTTTTGTGCACCTTTGGGTTGCAAAAGGGCTGCGAAAGGGGCAGGGACTCCGGGTAGTGGGGAGCGACGAAAGGGTGGGGCGAGTGGTGGTGAGGGGGGGTCACGTGGAGTGAGATGGATGACGGAAGATGGGAGCTGGAATGGCGATGGTTTGCTGTGAGTGTGGTGGATTGTTGCGGCTGGGGGGTGCGACTGGCTGTGGGGTGGAAGAAAAGGTGGTGATGAAAAGAGGTGAGAAGAACAGAGGGAAAAGAAGGACGAGGGTGCGAACGAGGAGGGATGGAGAAAAGAACGAAGGGCGAACAAAGAAGAGCGAGAAGCAGCCAAAGTACAGGAAGGAAACGTGTGGAAAAGCAGCAGCCACAAGAGAGTGTGGTGGGTGCGATACTGTAGAACAAAAGAGGAGAGGAGTGGAGGAGTGGCATGGTGAGGGGGGATGGGAGTGTAGAAAGAGAGTAGAGAGAGTAGAGAGAGTAGAGAGAGTAGAGAGAGTAGAGAGAGTAGAGAGAGTAGAGAGAGTAGAGAGAGTAGAGAGAGTAGAGAGAGTAGAGAGAGTAGAGAGAGTGTAGAGGGAGTGCAGAGATAGAAGGAGAGGTGTGAGAGGTGTAGAGAGAGAGTAGAGATAGAAGGAAATGGGTAAGAGTTGGGAGAGAAAAGGTGCAAGTTGTAGTGGGAGGAAGTGGGTGCAAGGCAAGAGACGAGAAGGAATGGAGGCGGAGAAGAAGGAGGGTGGGGTAGAGGAAAGAGGAAAGAGAGATGAATAAAGAAGCACGTAGGGGGTTGCAGATGTAGAAGGAAGATTAGGTGGAGGCTAGAAGATGAAAGACAAAGTTGATAGGTGAAGACTGTAGAAGGAAGAAGACAAGTAAAGACAGTAGAAGAAGATGATAGGTGAATGATTGATGAATGGTAGATGAAAGGTTGATGACAAGGCTGATGTAGTCTAGATACACCAAAACCAAGACAGCCGTAGCCAAATGGTGATCTACAATACACACCCCAGCCACCAGCCCATGCCAACACCAACACCACGCGTCATCACCACGTAGTTGCCACCAAAGCAAGACAAAGGATGACCGACCACACCATCAGCCACCATGCCACTACATTCACAACAACCACCACATCCACAACTATATCTGTTCACTATACAATAAATACTCACAACTGATCGCGATAACCAGCAATGTCCGTGCCCGCATCCTGCAAGTAGTTGTGATCACCAATCTTCCGGGGCTTGATCAAGTACTGGAGCAAGAACCCGATGCCTAGCACAAGACACACCACCGCTACAATGACATACACCACCCCCAAGCTCATGTTGCGGCCGCCAAAGATGGTGCTGGTGGAGATCACCACGCTCTTGGTGCCGCCAAAGATCGTCACCGGGTAGTTCAACTCGATGGCCACCTGGTAGGTGCCCGACGACATGGCGGCGGTGGTGTTCTTGCCGTACAACTTGTAAAAGGACGACAACGCCGCCGTGCGCATCCAGTTCTGCAAGTGTTCCCACGTTTGCACGTCGGGCATGTTGTCCTTGGTGTAGCCGTTGGGAAACATCTTGTCCCAGTTGGGCGGAGGCACCACCTCGCTGGGGTCGTAGGTGGTCTTTTTGAACTTGTGGCTGCGGTCCGACAGCCACGAGATGCCCTTGTCACTAAAGAGGTAGGTCTGGTTATTGTCGCCATTCTTGGTGTTGAGCAACACCGGCAGGGAGATGGTGTCATTGAACAAGGAGTTGGCAATGAGCCCGCACGGGTAGATCAACTTCTGGCCGTCGCCGGTGCCTCGGTGCTTCAAGGGCTTACAGGCATCGGTGACGTCGTCGCTCGACAACGCCTCCCCGCGCAACTGCTTCAAGTCGTACGACTCCACATACTTACGGTGGTTCTGGAAGAAGTTGGTCAACTTGTAGTACAAGTACAAGGGGGGCGCCAAGTCCCGGGGCAACGTAAACTGGATCACGCACGTCTGCACCACGTCGTCGCCGCTGGTGGTATTCTCCACCCGCCACTTGAAGTCCGGGTCGGTGTTGGTGTGCTTGAAGTGGTGGCCCGTGTGCTTGCCGGGGATGGCCTCGAACTGGGCCCCGGCCCGGTGGCATTGCGAGTAGTCCACCGACACCACCTGCACGTTGTAGGTGGTGTAGATGATGCCGATGCCCAAGGGGGCAAACACCACCGCGAGGAGCAAGAGCAACGGGATCACCGACTTGGGGGTGAGGATGGGCTGCCACGCCTTCAACCGTTGCTGGCGGAACGCGGTGTTGGGGGGCTTGCGCAGCTTGTGCACGGCGGTGTCCGGGGTGGACGCGTCGTCGTCGTCGTCTTCCGACTTTCTTCTGCGGAGGAAGTTCATGGCGGATGGCGACGCGGTGGTGGTGGTGGCTGGGTGGGGCTGGGTTGATGGTATGCCTGAGCGAGCTGTAGTGCACGGCCAAGGCGCTACCAAACGGCGTAGGTATACCGACGGCGCTACCACATGATCATATTCTCCACGTCCTGCTAGCTTCTGCCCCTACAACTACATGTTTTTCACAGCTTCATTAATCTATCAATCGGAGCGCACAAATGTGCTTATGCTTGCTTGCTCCCTCCGTATCTTATATACAGTCTATCACCATGACAGACATCTGGCGTCTATTACCTGGTTGTTCACCGATGGCAGCGTTGGCTGCATTTTAGTGTTGCTACTCCACTCTTGCATTTTCTCATCCTCTTTTCTCGTTTCTCGTATGCTCATTTTATCCTCCTCTATATCCTCCTCTCATCCTCCTCTTTATTCTCATTTTATCCTCCTCTCATCCTCCTCTCATCCTCTTCTTTATTCTCATTTTATCCTCCTCTCATCCTCCTCTCATCCTCTTCTTTATTCTCATTTTATCCTCCTCTCATCCTCTTCTTTATCTTCAACTTGTCCTCTTCTTCATACTCTTTCGTATCCTCATCTCGCATATCTTCATCTTCCTCATTTCTCATTTCCTCACCCCTATCTTTGCTCTTCCTTCTCCTTACTTAGGAACTGGCTTGAATGGCTTCTTTCCATTGATCTTCTTGTCCTTTCTCTTGAAATCCTCCTTTTTGTCCTTGCCGTCCTTGGGGAACTTCTTGCCATTGTGGAAATTGTCAGCGGTCTTGCTGGTACGGGGCTCCAACTGGACAATGTACCCGTCGACAATGGTCTCCTTCTCGTCCAAAGCCTTCTTCTGAGCCTCTTGGCTAACAAAGTCACACAAGGCAATGTTTTGGTGCACCCGGAAGAACTTCAACTGGCCAAAGTTTTCCGAGAGGTGGTCCTTCAACTTGTTCTCTTCCAACAGCCGGATGCCACGGATGTAGATGGGGTACCATTGGTCCTTGGTGTACTTGCCGTTGGGGGCAGCGGGGGGAGGGGGTTTCTTGGCTGCGACAGAGGTGGTGGGCTTGGCGATACTGGGCGACGTCGATGCGGGCTTGGCCACAGGCTTGAGAGGACCCGACTGCGATGCCAAGTCTGCCCACGACATGGGCTGTGAAGGTTTGGCGGGGGCGGAAGTGGCTTCCTGGGCGTCGCTGGCGACTGGCAACTCGCCGTGCTCGGAAGTGGCGTCTGTGGCCATGGCAGGGTCAGCAGGGGTGGTAGCAGGGACAGCATCAGCAGCGGCAACAGCGTCGCCTGCAACCTCTGTGGAAGCCTCCGGGGCGGTCTCGGGCGTTTCTTCGCTCTTGTGGACGCCGTCGTCCTCAAGGACAAGAGGGCTCTCGGCCTGTTTGGCGTCGGCCACTTCCGGCTTGATCTCCAGCGACTCCTGCGACTCCTTGGTACCGTTGACAGCGGATTCGGCCGCAGGTGCGTGGGTGGTTTCCACGGCAGGGGCCGTCTCAGCTGCCGCAGGAGCGGCAACAGCGACACCAGGGGCTGCGGCGACAGGGGAGGCGGCGTCGCCGTTGGCGGGGGCGGCGTCGCTGAAGTCGTTGCACTCGACAAACTTCAAGATGTCGTTGGCCACGTCAAAGGTGTTCTTGACCTTGCCGGGGGTCAACACAAACGTCTGGGTGAACTGGTGGTAGGGGGAGTCGTTGCGGGACCACTCGCCAAACGCAACCACAATGATGTTCTTCTGCAACGACACCTGGAAGCAGGCGGAGGTGATGACGATGCGGTTGTGGGCGGCCACGTCGTCGTCGCGGGCAAAGCGGGCGCGGATGGCGTCGGCGCCGTGGGCAGTATGGCGCGCGTGCAAGCCGCCGTCGGCGGGGAAGGCGTCGTGGGCCAACGCCGCCGCCGGGTGGTAGATGCGGTGGATCTTGGCCAACTTGTTGATGAAAAAGTCGTAGTAGGACTGGATGAAAAACCAGCCGATGGAGGCGGCCATGTCCTCGGTGAGCTCCGGCGCCAACACGGGGGCCGGTTCCGGGCCGGGAGCGGGGGCGGGGTGGCCCGTGGAGGGGGACGACGTGGTCATGGTCGCGACGGGGGTCAGGCGAGAACGGGGCGTGTGCGGGCGAGAAAGCACGGGATTTGCTGCAAAAAGGGGACCGCCGAGAAGAGCACGCGCTGGGGGGTCGGGCGAGGCGAGGGAAGCACGAGCGCAGGGGGTGTGCGGGCGTGGCGGGGGATGGGGGCCGTCGCTGTGGTGGTTGGCGGGAGTGGTGATCTGAAAAAATTTCACAATTTCCTATTTGGGAACGGGGAGTCTGTGTGCAGGAGGGTGGTGGGGCTACGGGCCAGGTACGGGTAGTTATGTATGGGCG
>NBZC01000046.1:0-99477 GCA_002245345.1 Scheffersomyces stambukii
GGATTCGGCGGCCGTGGGGGCTCGCGTGGGGGATTTGGAGGCAGAGGCGGCTCCAGAGGCGGTTTTGGAGGTAGAGGCGGCTCCAGAGGCGGGTTTGGCGCCAGGGGCGGGGCCAGGGGCGGTTTTGGCGGCCGTGGGGGCTCGCGCGGCGGGTTTGGTGGTAGACGTTGAGTTTCTGTATAGACGCCACTCTCTGTATATTAACAATGGTAATGCATGCAAGTCTGAATATGTACAAGGAAGAGTGATGGGAGATGGGGGGAGAGATGAGAAGATTGGAGGGAGAGATGAGGGAAGAGATACCGTAGCGTATATGACCAGCAAGGTGTCCCATTGGGTTCAATGGGCTCCATATATGTGAGACGGCCTGGCTGTAGCTACGACCGCGCCACGGAACCCAGGGCCCTGTTTTCAGGTAGTCATCTTCTGAGCCCGATGCGAACCCACGCAAACGCATTCACCCATCATGTGAGCAACCCACAACTCTCCAAGATAGAACACCTGATCTGCTGATACCCGTACACGTTCCGGACATACTTGCCCGGCACCGAGTTGGTGAAAAACACCCTGGGGGCCACGGCGATGTCGTCGATGCTGGCCTCTTTGAGCACGCGGGCGTAGTGGTCAACCACCTTCTGGTTCCCCGCGGCAATCAACCCCGCCACCTCCAGTCGCAACCGGGGATCCTCCCTGTTCATGTGGGCCTTGTTGAAGTGGTTCTTCTTGGGCATGCACTTGGCCATCAACTCGTCCACCTTGGTGAACACAACATCAAACACCACCCCTTCTTCCGCCAAGTGGCTGACTATCTGGTAGTCCTCGTCGCGGAACCCCTCGACAGAGTCCACCAACAAATACACCTTCTTGAGCAAATGGCGGTGCCGGATGTAGTCAATGACGAGCTCCCCCTGCTTGGCGTCCCCGTAGCGGCCGTACCCCGGACTGTCGATAAACCGCAACCGGTGGGACACGTTGTAGCAGTTGAGGGTCTTGGTGAACCCCGCCCGCGGCGACACGTACGCCGTGTCCTTCTTGCTGACGCCCGCCGTCACCTTGCCGTACAAGAGACTGTTGATGAGCGACGACTTGCCCACGTTGGTGTGGCCCATGACAAGCACCTCGGGGAGCTGCCGCAACAAGTGGGGCTTGATGCCAAACGTCTTGCGCGAGTGCGCCTCCGTCATCGCCGTCTCGGTGCGGTTGTAGGGGTCCATGTTGGCGTAGCGGTCGAGGCGGTGCTGGTGCAAGCGGTCGTACTTGACGTCGGGGATGTCGTGGTAGTCCGCCAACGTCCAGTCGAGGGCCACGCGCCCGTTGTTGAAGAAGGTCTGCGAGCGCGTGATCTGGGTGGCGGTGTACTCGCGGTAGTCGGGGTTGAACCGGAGGTTGAGGTTGTTGGGTCTGATGGTGAGCGACGCAAGGTCGAGGGGCACGCGATGGCGCGGGGCAGATTTGGGGGCACCAGGCGGGGCAGGCTGCGGGGGCGCCTGCGACGGCACCGCCCGCACCAAGTAGTCGATGGACGCGTACCGCTTGGCTACGGTGGGGACGCCTCGCATGGTTGGGGGTGGCGGCATCCGGAAAACCAATTTCGCATGCGGCCCCGATATCTACGGGTTACTCCTTTGTCTGCACCAATGGTGTCCATTCGATACCCAGTGTTGGCAGGTACGGAGCTCGTGCACGGCCCACGTGACCTCTACTAACGACACCAGCGTTGATAGTGACGGCAGCGGGGGCGGGGTACTTGGGGTTTGCCCTGGTGGAGGTGGGCCACGACAAGGTGGTCCACTTTGCGGCATTTTGCGTCCTCACCATGGAGTTCTACTTTGTGTTTGACACGGGGTACAAGTCGGCCAAGGTGGTGCGGGCTCTCACGTTCGCGGTGTGCACGGTGGGGGCCGGGGTGCTGCTGGAGATGGTGCAGCATGTGGTGAACCCCAAGCGGGTGTTTGACGGGTACGACATTTTGGCCAACATCGCGGGCAGCCTGGTGGGGCTCGCTGTCAGCACGGGGTTGCAGCGATGGAGGGCGGACCGCGCCCGCGCCGACCGCATGCGCTACCGCCACCTAGGCGATCACCCGGGGTCACATGACGGCCCCGACGGTGGCAGCGGCGCCGGCGGCGCTAGCGGGGCTGGCGACGAGCGACATGACGACATTGAGTTGGAGGATGTGCCCCCACCCATCGTGTGATTTATCAGCATGACTGACGACATGACAAGTGGGACAAAACCGCCGTCCATGTAGTCTGACTTACGTCAACCACCCCACAAATTTCGACATAAATTCCACCCATTGACACTTTTGTCTCCAGCGGACAACATCTGTAGAGTGAGCTGTAGAACCGTATCCCCCATCCACCACCCACCATGGCATTTTACGGAGGAATCAAGTCGTACGACATCCACACCTACTGGAACAACAACAACGTCAAAGAACGGGAGCAGGCGCAGGAGTTGAGAGAAAAGGTGTTGCGGGACTTTGCCAAAGAGATCGAGACGGGCGACATCCGCGTGTACCAGTTTTGGGACAAACCCATCGGGCCCCATCCCATCAACATGTGGGAGTTGGACTTTCGCAGCCCCGAGGTGTTTGCGGCCATTGTGCCGTTCTTCCAGCTCAACCACGGCAAGTTGTCGGTGTTGATCCATCCTCGGAGCGAGGCAGGGGACTTGGCTGACCACACGGAGCACGCGATGTGGCTTGGCCACAAGGTGAGGCTCGACACGGAGCTTTTGGGTCCATAGACTGGCAGACGAGACGACAGCAAGAGGAGACGAAAACAGAGAGGACGAGGGGCAAAGGCCAAAACTTTTCATGGCTGCTTGTATAGTCGGTGCGTAGTGGGTCCGTAGTAATGAACAGATATGTTGATGATTATGAATGGCAAGACGAGCGGTGCCTGGTGCTGAACGGCTCCAATGTGCGCTGTGCACAATGCGAGCGATGTCTGCAGAGGCTGAGCACTGGAATAGAGGTGAACACAAGCAGGGCAAATCGTATCACCAGGACTACTCGTATCACCAGGACTACTGCCCTTGGGTGGTGCTGCTTTACGCTACATCGTCCTGGATGGCAATGGCTACTTGGATACGTCATTGAATGTCATCAATACAAGCGCCAATACGAAGTGCACCACCACACCATCACAACAAATCTCCCTTGCACAACGTGACAATGAAGCCCGTAGTCGATTCCTGTCCGTCCGCAGTTGCTACTCCTCGTTATCGCACCGCACACCCAACCATCAATTGTCGGTCTTTTCGGTTGCGCCACAGATGCTCCGATTGCTCGTTCGCTACAGTCGTTATCCACGCTTTTCCAGTGCACTCGTCTGTCGTACGCCTTGGTGCTGTTTCGTGCTTTTTTCATACCCTCTTTGTTTTCGTTCATTATCGTGTTACACTTCCACCCACTTCTTTGTTCTCCCTCTCCCCCCTACTCACCATTCATTTACAGTGCACCTCTTTGTACCCATTGCATTGCAGCACCATCGCACCTAGTACCCCAACCTCATCCCAACCTCACCCCAACCTCACCCCAACCTCACCCCAACCTCACCCGGCACTCACCCAGCACCATCGTCCTCTTCGCTCCGCACATTCCTTCCGCACTCCCTCTTTTCCCCCGCCTCGTGCCGCACCCTGCCCTTCCCTGTTTGGCGTACAATCACACTGCGCTCGTAATCGCGCCTCAAATTACTAAAGACGTAGCGAATTTCACAACGCACCCTTTACGACGCGAGCTCCCAGTCGCACCCCTTCTTCGTTCCTTCGTCTCCTCGCCCTCCCTCGTATCCGCGGCCCCTCGCCATCTGTCTTTCCTTGCCCGCACCTCCCCCTTCTCGTGCCCATGCCAGAAACGGTGTCGCCCGCAAACGACGGTGTCCCTCACCGACGAGTGGGCATCCCCAAGTGGTCCTTGTCCAAGGATCGCGCGGTGTCGCCATTGAACCTCGACGACGAGTTGGTCAACGGCGAAACCACCGCCAATGCGAGCGATAATGGCCACGCCCCCTCCGGCAATTCATCGCGGTTCCGCGACACCTCCCACAACCACTCCCGTCGCTTGTCCGAGCCCGCTCCCACCAACGGCCACGGAGGCTCCGCCAATAGGGACACGTCCAGCGACGATTCGCTTCCCCTCCGCATGCTGTCCGATGTGACCCGTATCTACCGCTCGGTGTCCAACCCGTCCAGCCACGAAGAACCGCCCCGCACTCCTCCCGCCAACGGCTTCCCCGTCCACAACGACGAGGGTTCCCGCACCATCACCAACGCGTGGAACCTATTCAGCCGCAACGACGACCGCAACGAGTCCCGCTTCGACAATGAGCACCAAGAGCACCAGGCGTCGCGCCCCTACCGGCCCAGTGGCCACGACGACGACGACGATGACATTGACCCGCTCGAGGACGACCACGACGAAACCCCCGCCAAGAGGTACCAGTTTGTCCACTCCCAGTCCTTCTCCAACTTTCTCCCCTCCATGTTCAGCGGCAGACCCACCCACCACGACGGAACCACCGTCAATGGTTTCCTCTCGCCTCATGGCCACGAAGACCGCCAACAAAAGTTCAAAAAGAAGTTTCTGATCTTCCACCGGAGAAAGCCCAGGGACAAGAAAAGGCAAAGCATATCTGCTGCCGACGCCGACGAATTGCACCATAACCAGGACAAACCCACGGGAGAGCGCGCCCTGAAGTTGGTGGGGAGTTTGCTATTGGGGTCGCCAGCCATCAATCTTATAGCCTCCTGCCTCTTGGAAGATGAAAGAGGCATCAGCAGAGCGCCTCTTTTGTTGTCGCTCATTGGGTTGAAGGTCACCGATGTATCTCCCCACGAATTGACAAGAATCAGACGCTTCAGGATCGACCTTGAGTACGGGGTTGGTCCCCAGAGATTGAAATGGGCCCTCGAGAGAAATGCTAGAGATCTCTTGTATTTACACTCCCGGTTCAAGTTTGAAAGCTGGAGAAAGGAGGTGGTGGGCAACAAGAACAACGACTTGCCCAAATGCCCTATTCCACCCTTGAGAAAACGGGACAGGCAGAGACGCCATCGCTCCATTAGAGGCGAACAGGATCTCCATGGCCATGAACATGGAACTCAGGCCGAGGACGGCGACGATAATGCCTCCATTCATTCTACACTTTCGCTACATACCTTTAGAGACACTCTTTCCCACTTTAGATCACACATTGGAAGCATCTCGTCAATATCATCTGCAGAACAATCACCAGAAGTGTTGGAACTAAGACGCCAGAAGAATGCCCAGTACATTCGTGATGTGGAAAACTACTTGAAAGATCTTATTGAATTGGTGTCTTTGAAACCACAATCAAATAGACTCTTTTTATTCTTTGAGATCTCTCCTATTTCGTCATTACTTAGTTATGAAACTGGCCACAGCGGCAAACAAGGCATTGTCCACATTACTGGCACCGCCAAGTCTCAGGGTTGGAGAGTTGGCCACTTTAAGGCAAATGACTTAAAAGGGATGATTGATAGGCGTTCAGAAAAGTGGATGCTTGTTCGCAATTCCTATGTTATGTATGTGGCTAACATTAATTCAACTTCGCCTTTAGAAGTGTTTTTGGTCGACTCTCAATTCAAAATCAGTTTCAAGAATGATGAAAACTTGGTCAAAGAAGACGAGGATTCTGATTATGATGACTCCTCTATCGTGCAACAAAGATTGGCTGCTATTGAAGATGAATCTCGATATAAGAATGTATTTCCTCAATTGAAAATCACCTTGGATAACGGAGAAAGAAAATTACTGTTGAATCCAAAATCTGCTAGAGAACAAAAGCTTTGGATAAAATCTCTTGTTGAAATGAAAAATTCTACCGTGTGGTGTGAAAAGCAACGTTTTGCCTCCTTTGCTCCAGTCAGAGAAAATTGTTTTGCTCAATGGTTTGTGGATGGCCGTGACTATTTTTGGGCCGTGTCTTCAGCCTTGGAAATGGCAAAAGATGTCATTTTTATTCATGATTGGTGGTTGTCTCCAGAATTATATTTGCGGAGACCTGCAAATGGAAACCAGCAATGGCGTATAGACCGAATTTTACAAAGAAAGGCACAACAGGGAGTGAAGATTTATGTCATTATATACCGTAACGTTGGTTCGACTGTGGCTACTGACTCCCTTTATACCAAGCATTCGATTTTGTCGTTAAATGAAGAAAATATCCACGTTATTCGGTCTCCTAATCAACTTCTTCAAAACACCTACTTCTGGGCCCATCATGAAAAATTGTGTATTATTGACCAAACTGCAGCATTCCTCGGTGGTATTGATTTGTGTTATGGTCGTTATGATACTCCAGACCATGTTCTTACAGATGATTCCAAGGTGGATTTCCAGAGCTTAAATGCCGAAGACCGCCCTACTCCTGAAGACTTTATTAAATTCCAAAAATTTCCAGGCAAGGATTATTCGAACCCTAGAGTCAAAGATTTTTCTTCGTTGGAAAAACCTTACGAATCAATGTACGACAGAAATGTTGTTCCTAGAATGCCTTGGCATGATGTTCACATGTTCACCACAGGGAAAGTTGCCCGTGATTTGTCAAGACATTTCGTACAAAGATGGAACTATTTATTGCGTCAAAAACGTCCAAGTAGATTTACTCCTCTTTTGACTCCTCCTTCTGATTTCACCGACGAAGAAGCAATTATGTACGGACTTGACGGTACTTGCGAAGTTCAATTGCTTAGATCCTCAGGTAATTGGTCATTAGGTTTGAAAGAACACGAGCAAAGTATCCAGAATGCATATTTGAAATTGATTGAAACATCCGAGCATTTTGTTTACATTGAAAATCAATTCTTTGTCACATCCTGTTTTATTGAGGGAACCGAGATTAAAAATAGAATCGGTGATGCTCTAGTAGATCGAATCATCAGAGCCCACGAAGAAGGAACCAATTGGAAAGCAATTATTGTAATTCCTTTGATGCCTGGGTTTGAATCGCAGGTCGATCAAGCTGAAGGTTCGTCAGTTAGAGTGATTATGCAATGTCAGTACATGTCGATATCACGAGGGGAGACTTCTATTTATGCTAAATTGAGAAAGAAGGGAATAAACCCTGACGATTACATCCAATTTTTTTCATTGAGGAAATGGGGAAGGATTGGTCCGTATAGAACGTTGGTAACAGAACAGCTCTATATTCATGCCAAAACCATGATTGTCGATGATCGTGCCGCCATCATTGGAAGTGCCAACATTAATGAACGTTCAATGCGGGGTCTTCGAGACTCGGAAATAGCTGCTATTGTTCGCGACAAGGAAATGATACAAAGCACTATGGATGGTGAACCATTCTTGGCTGCCAAGTTTGCCCATACGTTGAGAATGAGATTAATGAGAGAGCACTTAGGTGTTGATGTTGATATTTTGGAGATTGTGGAAAGAAGATTCAAGAGGTTTGAAAAGTATGCTAGGACCGATGAAGGTATCAACGCAGCCACTAATACATTCCAGAAATACGACAATAAGGTGTTGTCGGCAATGGTTGAAATAGCTTCTCGTGATATTTTGCAGGAGCCTCTGGGTACCCGCAGATGGAGAAATTACAAAGAGTTTACCAATATTGATGGGGAATTGATGTCCAATATTTATGAAGAAGAAGAAGACATGGAATTACCCCCTCCATTGTTCTTACCTATTTCGTTCAATAACAGGACAGGTACCCATGAAGCAAACAAAGGGATTCGTGACAGAAAGAAACACTCGTATGATACTAGAGTGCAAAATAGCGAGTCTCACAAGCAAGACGTTTACGGTGAAGGATTGGACAAGTACAAAACCAAACTCGCCAAACGAGCTCGTTTGAATAGCAGCAAATTTTTGAGAGAATTGTCATTTGGTGCCATGCAAGAAAACCCGGCGTCTGCTTTTATGCCCGACGTCGACAACGTGCGCGACTTCCTTGAAGGAGACGACCATGATATGTCTGATGCTATGGATGAGGAATCAGAAGAAATAATTGCTGAGAGAAATAGAGAAAGATGGCTATTACTAAAGAAAATTTCGTATTTGCAACGAGTGGCCGCGAAGGAAAAGAATATCAACGATATAGAAACCAAGAGGAGAATTAAAGCAGGGTTATCACCAAGTATCAATTTCAGCTCTAGCGGATTGAATGGCTCTTCGGAGTCCAAAGAAAGCCGCATTGGAGAATTGTCATCTTCGGCACGCACAGCCGATGGTGCTCCTACTAATGTGACCATGCATGAAGATGTAGCTGTGGTCACCCTCAATGAGGTTGGAATTAGAGACGTTATCGATGGCATCACCAATCCCAGCGCCCAGGTTTCTAAATTTATTGATCCTTATGGATTTGAGGATCCTATTGGAGGTGAATTTTATGAGTATTTGTGGAACGAGCTCGCAAGAAGAAATACAGAGATATACAGAATGGTTTTCCATAGTCAACCTGATGATGCGGTTGGAAGATGGTCTGATTACACCAATTATACTAGATTACAGAGGGCATTTATGAAGGCTCAAGAATTTGAAGGAGGTGACAGAACTGCCAGTGATCAAGCGAGCTTGCGACAGGACCAAGAGGATGAAGCAGCCAGCGAGAAGCCCATGAATGGTGTTGGGAAGCGGCAGAGCATTATTTCCGCCAGAAGAAATAGCCAAGCCTCGGTTTTCGACGACGATGATATCGGATTGCTAGGCAAAGCACCTCCCCGTGATCAGCATGGTGGGGACCATGGCGAAAAGCCAACCTTGAGAAAGAGGCTCACTAGGAGAGCCAGCATTATTCCTGGTGTTTCGGCGCACGAACCTACCAATGAAGAGGCGATAGCTGAAGAGAGCTCATCTCCAGAACAAGAAGAACTGGACGAATCGCCGCTTCATTCGTCGAGTGAGCACCGTAGTGAGAAGAAGGATGAGCGCCAGGCTGGAAAGACCCCCGTGTCAGCAACCAAAGCACCCCGTAGAAACCGGGCGGGCACCTTCTCGGCGAGAAGAAAGATGCACAACGGTGATGCTATTTACGAGAGGAACACTGCAGAAAGGTTGCTCCAGGAGATCCAGGGCCACTTGGTGTATTTCCCCACCGAATGGCTTGACACCGAGTTGGACAACAACAACTGGTTCTACAACACCGACAGGATCCCTCCAATTGAAATCTACGACTAGAAGCCATTCTCGATTGCTAGCGTTGCAAATGCTTATACGAGGATAAAGTTGTGTTCCTTGCGAGGATTGCAAATTACCACCACTGTATACAACTTATTGCGAGTGGCACCCATATTGTTAAGCACAGTTCCTCTATCCGGAACCATTAACATGCATTTTAGAGTATTACAGCCCTTTTGTAGGAATCGTAGAACCACCTCTGGCATGGATTGATGGCACACGCGTTGGTTACCACCTATCCATGCTCTACGCCCCATTAAAGTACAAGCACAGCTTTCTTTGGCCGTACCACCCGCACCAGAACATAACTACACCCTGATAGGTCGAAATCACGCGCATTTACAGCGAATTATCCCCGCCAAATCGCAGATATTCGCACTGGACCACTCTTTCCACTGTGAACGAGTGAGATATGCGCATATCGCCAAAAACCCACTGTGAAAACCACAAACCACAAACGGTAGCCGTCACCCCCATCGTCATCCACTAGTTACTATGATCCTCCAATTGCTCTCCTACTTGGGTGTGGTCGTGGGGTTTGTGTTTTTGGTTCTCTCCATCGCCTCCGGGTTGTACTACATCTCGGAATTGGTGGAGGAACACACGGAGCCCACCAAGCGGTTTTTATCGAGAACCATCTACACCATCATGGTGGTGTTTGGGTTGCTCTGGGTGGTGGACCGCTTCCCGTTCAAGATCACCGTGTTCACGGTGTTCTCGTACTACGTATACTTGCAGAACCTTAACAAGTTCCCCTATGTGGAGTTGACGTCACCCATCTTTTTGGTGTCGTGTGTGTTGGTGGTGGCCAACCATTTTCTCTGGTTCAACCAGTTCCACAACCCTTACATCCCCCCCTTGGAGGTGCGGCTCCGGCCCGACTACGAGCCCCCCACCATCCCGTCGTTTGTCGAGGTGTGCTCGTTTTTTGGCCTCTTGGTGTGGTTTGTGCCCTTTGCGTTGTTTGTCAGTTTGAGTGCTCACGACAACTTGTTGCCCCACCACACCGACGCGGGCGACCGCAAAAAGAAGAACGGTCTCGCCAAGGTGGTAGTGGCCAACGTCAGGGAGTATCTCTACGCGGTGACGAGACAGTTTGGACTCGAGCTCGATCCCCACCACGGTACCATTGTTTAATATGCACATAGTTCCAACCCCCTTGCCCCTCAGGGGCAACATTACACAATACACATCGTATATACACATCCCTCGTGTTGCAGCCTCGGGCACTAGCGGTCCAAGAACCCCTTCACGGGCTTGCCAATATCGTCCAAGCTCAACAAGAAGGTGTCGTGGCCGTAGTTGCTGATGTCGGTGCCCAACTCAAAGTATTCCACCTTGCCGCGTTGGCAGTTGCTCATGAGCACATTGGCAATCTCTCGCTGCTGCCACACGGGGAAAAGGATGTCGGACTCCACCCCTATCACCAACACGTCTTTGTGGGAGATTTTCTTGAGCCCCTTGGCCAAGTCGTCAAGCGACTCCTGCGGGGTCACGGTGGCAACATTGACCTTTTCCTCGTAGGGGCAGGCGGGCACCGACATGTCGTGCACCGCCGGTCCCCGTCCGTAGAATACTTCTTCCGCCTGCTGTCGTTGACGCAATGCCCGTTCGCGATTGGCCCACCCCAAATCAAACAAGTCCATGGCCTTGGACACGTAGAGCAAAGAGTTGGCGTCGTACTCGAGACAGAACTTCTCCCCCGCATGGTCCAAGTACGTCTCCACCAAGAAGTCGGGACACAATGCCGGGGGTTTGGACTCGTCGGCCCGGTTGCGGCCAAAGCGATACTCCCATTCGGGACCCGACCGGTAGGTGACAGTGGCAATCTCACGTGCCAACTTCATCCCCACATGGGGAGGCACCCCGTTGTAGTAAAAGCCCCGATTCCAGTTGCGATCACTCATTAGAACCTGCCGTTGTGTGTGGCGCAAGGCAATGGAGTAGGGGTGGGATCGTGCGCATCCGCTGATGGACACCACCTTGTCCACCTCGTCAGGAAACTCCCATGCGTACGCCAACGACTGCATGCCTCCCATCGAGGCCCCTACGGAGGCGTGGATCTTGCGGACACCAAACTCGTCTCGCACAAGCTGTCTCTGGGCTCGCACCATGTCGTTGACGGTGATGATGGGGAAGCGAGTGGCGTAGTGGTCATTGATGGCGGGGTCGACGGACGAGGGACCGGTGGACCCGTAGCACCCGCCGAGCACGTTGGTGCACACCACAAAGTACTTGTCGGTGTCGATGTACTTGCCGGAGCCAATGAACTCCTCCCACCACCCTTTCTTGGGGTTGTGCGGTTGCGACTTGGCGTGCGACGACGCCGACAACCCCGTGTGGATGAGCACCAAGTTGGACTTGTCCTTGTTCAACTGGCCCCAGGTTTCGTAGGCTATTTCGTATTCGGGAAGATATCCTCCATTGTCAAAGAATATGGGTTCTTTCGATTTGTACAATTTGAACCCCGTCTGTACAAACGAGTACGATGGTTCTGGACCCGAGTCCAACGAGCTTTCAAGCTTGAAGTTGTTGGCGGAGAGCTGCTGGTTCTTTTTCTCGAGCTTGTCAAGGCATGGGAATGCCAATTGTGGATTGGAACCGTGTCCGGCGCCGGAAACCTGCGGTTTTTGGTTGCAGGCTGCAGGGAGGTACCTTCGCAACAACGGGCCCACCGTTTTTGAAGAGGACAAGCCTCGTGGTGGTCGTAGAGTCCTCGAGAGCATGGAGCACGATGGTGAGCACTAGGAGGCGAGGAGAAGCCACACAGGGGTGGGAATAATATGGTTGGTAAAACGGTCACCCCGAGATGAGAGCAACGGCAAATCGCTGCTGCATATAGCCCAAAATGTCATTAGTAACCATCGCTAGTGTTTGTGAATAATATGGGGAAAGCCATTGATTTAACAATTTCACGTGACCGCATCTCAGACGAGTCCAGGGCCCGAAGTAGGCACGTGTGGCGGTCCACGTGACGACGCTTCAAAAAATACGAGCCAAATCGGGACAACCAAATTAGGCAACGCAGTCTGCACGTGATCTGATGGGCTTAGACCGTACCACCTCACCAGTTACCAGGGGCCAGGGACCACACGGTTGACTTGCCATTCTGGAGCGGGGTAAGTATGGTCAGTGTGTGGCAGATTGTGTACTGGACGTACCCGGCGGTCTTTGTGGGGACAATTCCCCTCTCTCTTGTTCTCAAGCGCTACAACGGCACCGTTGCCCAGTGGACGGTGGTGACGTTTCTCGAGCGCTACATTGTGCGCCAGTACTGCTACGTGTGGATGACGGTGCTCTTCTACGCGTACTTATTGTTGCACCGCACCGGCAAGGGCATCCGCATGGCCGTGGCCACCACCTTCCTCAAGATCTACTGCGTCAACACCGTCGTGGTTGTGTGCTTGTTGGAGTGGTTCTTTGGCGCCCCCATTTTCGAGCGCATCAGCGTGGCCGCGGGCGCCCGCTGCTCCCTCGCCGGCATAGCGCGCGAGTACGCGTGTCAGGAGGCGGGCGGCGAGTGGTTTCCCGCGTTTGACTCCTCGAGCCACTACACGTTGCTCATCTCCACCAGCCTCTTGCTCTGGTACCAGATACTCACCCACCTCCCTGCATCCCACCGCTTGGGGTTGCCGGCCAAGTACAGCGATATCGAGACGGGTTTGGTCCTGAGGACGCCGGCGACGGACCTGCGTCCCGACATCGGGGCGTTGGGCACGACCATCGTCGCCGTCACCGCCGTGTTCGTCGCCCTCTTGTTTGTGCTGTTTGTGATTACGTCGGTGTTTTTCCACACCATTGCCGAAAAAATGGTGGGGCTAGCCTGCGGCCTCTTGGTCCCTACCTTGCTACCGCACATTGGCCAATCATAATCCGCCCGCTGACGTCAGCGATAAAACCGCAGGGGTTGTCAAGCTGGCAATCAGATAACTGGGGCCAAAAAATATGCGCCGCATCTGGGCACAAATGTCGCAGTGAATGCCGGGGTCTGCATTGTGGCATTTGGGGGTCCCAGACCCGGTGATCAGGCTTTAATACCGCAGACGGCGACTTTTGGCACCATAAATTGCTATAAATTGGTGACAGATGGCCGTTATTGCTGGTTTTGGTGGTGGTTTCGACATTTGCCATGCAAACTCTCACCGTCAATTTCGCAAACATCCATTGTGACAAGTGCGTCACGGCGTTGCGTCGGGCCCTCGGCCACTTGTACCGGTTGCACGATGCCGCGGACGTGCTGCGGCCCGAGGGGTTGCTCAAGTTGGCCGACAAGCATGTAGCGGTGGAGATTGCCGGCAACGAGGTCAAGTTGTACGGCAACAATGCCACAGACTTCCACTCCGACACCAAGCGCTTGGTGCGCCAGTTGGAAAAGTCGGGGTTCAAGATCGTGTCGTGGGAGATCACCGACGACAACCACACCCCGTCGTCGAGTCACCTGCATCAACCGGAGGAGGAACAAGCGGCAGACGGTGCCGACGGCTTCTTTGACTTTTTGCGTTTATACCACCGGTTTGTGTCTGCTCGCTCCCTCAAGAAACACTTGAAGTACTGCAAGGTGTGCCAGGCCAAGGAGAAGCAAGAAAAGCACGCTGAAAACCTCAAGGTCGACTCTACAGAGACCACCAGCATCGAGACCGCGGTGGATGGGGCGGACAAGGAGTTTCGCGCCACCTTTATGGTGACAGGAATGACGTGTTCCTCGTGTGTCCAATCCATTTCCGACTCTTTGAAGATATCGATGAACGAATATAGTACCAAATTGGCCGACGAGCCCAACTTTTCGGTCAATTTGCTCCAGCAATCAGTCATTGCCGTCATTCCCAACAAACAGGTGATCAATAGGATCATCGATACCATAAACGACTTGGGGTTTGAGTGTAAATTGGTGGAGGTGTTGCCAGTGCAGCGGTCTATCAATACGAAAGTAACCGCCATCATGGGTGGCATGACCTGCGCTGCCTGTGCCAATTCCATCAATGCTGCCGTTCAAGAGCTTCCCTTTGTTTTGGACTCTGGAATTAATGTTGTTACAAAAACCGGACAGTTTGTCCTTGAAGATCCCTCAAATGACAACGAAAACTTACACCGCTTGCAAGAGGCCATCGAAAACGTGGGGTTTGATTTCGAATTGTTGACTAACGAAAAGATCAACTTCACCTCGAGTCGAAAGAAGTCGAGAACTATCAACATCAAAGTCGATGGAATGTTTTGCAACCATTGTCCTGAGGTCATTACCAGCTATTTATCGCAATACGGTGAATCGGTGATTATCAACGATCCAATCACTTTAAATCATCCCCTTATCAAATTCACATATATCCCTAGCAAAGACTTGAATGTCAGAAAGTTTCTCCATGATTTGAATCATTTACATGCCACCGACACAGAAGAAGGCTTCACAATCTCGAACGACTTGGGAAGTTTCAAATGCCAATTGGTTAAACCAGTATCAATTGACGAACATATAAGAAAACTCTCGCAAAGAGAAGTAATGAGTTTAGCAATAAGATTAGCTATAGCTACCGCTTTTGCCATTCCCACTTTTATATTTGGTATTGTTGCCATGTCATTGCTTCCTAAACACAATTCGTTCAGAATGTGGGTTGAAGATCCTCTATGGGTCGGGAATGTTGCAAGAAATACTTGGATCTTGTTCATACTAAGTACCCCGGTATACTTTTTTGCTGCAGACACCTTTCATCGCAAAGCCATCAAAGAGATAACATCTCTTTGGTTTCATCTGAATCCTTGGAAATCAAGATTAATCAAATTTGGTTCTATGAACTTGTTGATGAGCTTGGGGACGACGGTGGCTTATTTTGCCAGTATTGCCTTACTCATATTGAGTGCAAAACAAACTCCCATGACCCACCACGCACTACACACCACTTATTTTGATTCTGTGGTATTCTTGTCTTTCTTCTTGTTGATTGGAAAATTATTGCAAAGCTATTCTAAAAGCAAGACTGCAGACTCGATTTCTCAACTTGCTGACATAAAAGAGACACATGCTACTTTAGTTGACCAAGTGAATGACAAGTTCACTAACGACAAAGGTGTTGGTGTAGAGTTGTTGGAAGTTGATGATTACATAAAAATTGCTACCGGTGAATCTCCACCATTAGACTGTGTTATTGTTGAAGGGATCTCTGAATTCGATGAATCAGCACTTACTGGTGAATCCACTGCCGTCAAACATATTCCTGGTCATCAAATCTTTTCCGGTACTGTCAATATCGGAAACAACTCTATCATTGGAAAGGTTACCAGTTTGGAAGGAGAGTCGTTATTGAACCAGATTGTTAATACAGTCAGAGATGGGCAGATGAGAAAGGCACCAATGGAAAAGACAGCTGATATGATAACGGGATATTTCGTGCCCATCATTGTGTTCTTGGCAATATTGACATGGATTATCTGGCTTGCACTCGCATATTCAGGTGCATTACCAGAAAGCTATTTGGATATTGACGTTGGTGGTTGGACTGTCTGGTCCTTGGAATTTGCCATTTCTGTCTTTGTGATTGCTTGCCCTTGCGGAATAGGATTGGCCGCGCCCACAGCATTGTTTGTAGGATCAGGATTGGCTGCCAAGTATGGAATATTGGCTAAAGGAGGTGGTGTTGCTTTTCAGGATGGTGCAAATACCACCGTTGTTTGTTTTGATAAAACAGGAACTCTTACTCGTGGACAAGTGTCGGTTACAAATTATGCTTTTAATATCGAAGATACACCAAAGGCTGATGTAATCAAGACATTTGCACTTCAAATTACTCGAGACCTTGAAGTAGCATCAAGCCATCCCCTCGCAAAGGCAGTTCAATTATTCATTGATTTTGTATCTCCAAAGCAAGACTTTTCGTTGACAGCCAATAAAATTCCCCTGGTCGAAACAGTTCCCGGGAAAGGATTGAAAGGTGACATCATTTATGACGATGGTGTTGATGACTTTTGGAATAAATATAAACCTTCGGAGGCCATTCTTGGAAATGAAAAACTTTTTCAAGAAAATAAGGTGACTATAACTGAAAAACAACAAGAGTTGTTAACCCAATGGAAAAGTGAATGTAAATCAATTATTTTGGTTGGATTAAAATGTGTCGACCTCTTTGGTGATTCTGATTTCCATTTGGTTTTGCTGATTGCAGCTCGTGATCAGCTCAGGCCTGAATCAAAGAAAGTTATTGAGTCTCTTCAAAATAAAAATATCGATTGCTGGATGGTAACTGGTGATAACAAACTAACAGCTGAAGCAATAGCCAAGGAAATTGGTATTAAGAATGTTGTAAGTGAAGTGTTGCCAGATGAAAAGGAGGCGCAAATAAAAAGAATACGGCAGATGAAGCAAGATGCAGTAATTTCCATGGTTGGTGATGGAATTAATGATGCCCCTGCTTTGGCCTCTGCAGACGTTGGAATCGCACTTTCTTCTGGAGCAGATTTGGCTGTCACCTCAAGTGATTTCATTTTGTTGAATAAAACGCATCCATTGATCTCGTTGGTGACATTATTTGATTTGTCTCGGACTGTCTTTAATCGCGTCAAATTCAATTTTGGTTGGAGTCTATTGTATAACATGATAGGACTCCCTATTGCTGCTGGTGTTATCTACCCGTACAAGAACTCGAGATTGGATCCGGTGTGGGCTAGTGCTGCCATGGCGTTATCATCGGTTAGTGTTGTGTTGAGTAGTCTAGCCCTCAAGTTTTATCATCCCAAACTCAACGCAAAAGATTTCCAGGTGCAGCAGGGAGCAGAGGTTATTGAACCGGATGAAACTATACTTTAGTAATGATTTTGTATAGGCAGAGAGCAGTTATCAGCCAGGTTACACGAGCCAAGAATTGAATTCAATTATTATACACCTGGGCAATAAATAGACATAAATGCAAGTACAAAAATCAATACAAAGGTCATTAGGAACAAATCAAACTGGGCATCTTTGTAGTCGTAGTGAATACCAAATAACATGGTAATAAAAATCTCCGACATACTAAACGTCAAAAACGTTCTTGTCAAATTTTACAACCATAACCGTGACATTGTCTGTTGTGGATTTGTCCATTGCCAACTGGCACAATTTCTTGGCTGCGGTCTCATGATCATGCCCTTTGGCAAATAGATCGGAAACGAAGTCGCAGGCTTTGGCGTCGGATATCACGTCCCATACCCCGTCACAGGCCAAAATCATGAATTCATCTTCTGGTGTTACTTCTGTGGATGTTGTGAATGGCTTTCCTATCACTAAATCTTTCATGTAAGAATCACCCAATGACCGCGTAACAGCCAACACTCCATTCACTCTATTTTTCATCACTAACCCCCCAGTGTCCTTAATTCTATTAATTTCGTTAATGTCCGTAGCCTTGTGATCGTATGACATTCTGTATGGTTGTCCTCCTCGGCACAATACTATTCTCAGGTCTCCTACGTTTGAAGTGTACAACATCCTCTTGTGGTTCTTGGACGGAATAAAGTCAAAACTGGCCTTGTTCTTGGCCATTGACTCCTTTGGTTCGTGGTTGCCATCATCCATGGGCACAGATCCATCGGTTTCCCAGCGTAACACCGCTACCGCCGCCGTGCACCCCGAGGAACCTGATCCGTCCTTCTCAATCATTTCGTCAGCATTGACAAAAGTACGAAATAAATTGTCCTTCATGTCAAATCTGCCCATCAATGGGGCGGCGTTGTCGTCCTGCTGGTCGATTTCGTGCTCCAACAAGGTGTGCAAGTTGTTGCCACACCACCTGGCGGTGTCCTTACCAGCGTGGCCATCAAAGATGGCAAAGTAGCCCCAGTCTACTCGTTCGGCAAAGTTGGCAATATAAGTGTGGACGTCTTCCATGGTGTTTCTGAAGATGGTGTTTTTGTTTTCGGCCACCCCCACCTTGAACGAGAGTCCACAGAAGGGGTCAAAGTTGCCATCAGCCTTGTCAGTCACTTGCGAGGCATTGGTGGAGGAGTTGGAGGAGCCTGGGATTTTGTTCAAGGACTGGGACGAACTGGATTTATTGGTGTCAACAATTGGAGCTTCGCCCTTCCTGTCTGCCATTATTCCTATCAAACCAGGCCGTGATCCGGGAGTAGTTTTGTATTTGATGTTATCAACCACGATTTGGCACGGTTTTTTTTGCTTGAATTGGGTGTTTTTGCTTGTGTTTCACATTTTTCGTGATTTGTGTCATATTTCTCCACCTCCCAAACTGCCAGCAAAAGGGTTGCAGCAGATGAGACAGCCAGCGTGTATTTCTTGTGTTAGGACGGAGGTCGCCTGCCGTCCGGGCGTGCTTGAACTTGCTCTTTTAGTGTAAGGCACAATTGAGTGTTTTGGGTTGGGTCTAGACAAATGACACAACGTTTGAGGTGAAACACAGGTAGCCAATGTTGTATTAGGCTGGGTGTTTGCCTCTCTCATTACGTAGACAACTGTAGTGTTGTAACTGTTGTGTTGTATGACTGTAGAATTAATTCTGACTCATTCCGTTTGGAGTTGACATTTGTATCCCGGTGCTGGTAAGATTGTCTGTCGACGGCTAGAGAGTGCAGCATTCTGAAACAAGAACTGGCAAATCTTAAACCATCGGCAAATACGGTGGTTTAATACAGGAACTAAACCCCGAGACAACAGGTTTAATGCACCCCACAAGGCGATGGTCCTTTGCTGGCCTGACCCTTCGATTGGTATATATTATATAGCACATGTAGTCTTTGGAAACACTCGAGATAGTCTAGCAATCCACAGGTGGTCAAATAGTTGCAAAAAGCGGTGGTCTAGTTTCAATGAAACATTATCACTGCCTTAGCAGCCATACGTGTTCCCCTTTTTGAATTACAATATCCACAGTATGGTTCCCTACATGCTAAGTAATGATAGTAACATGTGAAGAAAGCCAGCTAAAACCGCCCGAACAACTCTACAGTTACTTGTCTCCTGACCATTGTACTTGTTGACATATGGGTACATCGGTATTACCATCATTAATTGGATTTTAATCAACTAAATACCAGAATTGCTGCAGATTCAACATCCATATAGAACGGGGATTGACAGTATGCACAATTGGTAGCGCCGCCCCCGCAGTTATACCGCAGCCACAAATCACAAGATTGATCGCTCCCTACTGCTTTTTCTTCGTTTAAAGTTTACCCCATATACCTCCAAGGGCTCAACAATAATTGTTTCTTGTTTTGTGGCCTTCACATGACATCCACCGTTCTTTAAACAACACATATTGTTCCGGCAATTATAAATACTAATCCTGAATACCGTGTATTCCGTAGTCACACTTGGATACTCTAGAGATGGGCCAAGAAGTACCTATACCATACGATCCCAAAGGAACTCCAGTAGTGGAGTTTGTTGAGCACAATGGTGCCAAATTCAAGACGGTTACTTGGCCTGTGCCTTCGACGGTTGAGTACAAGGGTAAAATCATTTATGTGCACGGGTTTTGCGAGCAGTCGGGGGTGTACACTGAATTCTTTGACAATTTGTCACAGGCGGGGTACGAAGTTTTCTTCTTTGACCAAAGAGGTGCAGGCGAGACCTCGCCCGGGAGCCAATTCGGGGTCACAGACGAGTTCCACGTGTTTGACGACTTGGATTTCTTCATCAAGCGCAACTTGGACGCCAGGAAGGACAAGACCCAGAAGTTCTACTTGATGGGCCACTCCATGGGAGGAGGCATCATTCTCAACTATGGAATAAGAGGAAAATACAGGAATGAGATCAAGGGGATAGTCGCTAGTGGGCCATTGGTGGAGTTACACCGCGATACCCAGCCAAACATTGTTGTCAGAGCTTGCCAACCTTTGATCAATCGGTTGGTTCCAACTTTGAAGATAGACTCCAAGTTGAACTACGACTTCATCACCTCCAACAACAGATGGAAAGACTACATTAAGAAACACGATACCAAGTTGATTGGTACCGTTAGACAGTTCAATGACATGTTCGCCAGAGGGGCAGACTTGCTCAAGCCGGACTTCGTTGCCAAGTATTCCCCTGATATTGCCCTCCTCATCGTACATGGGTCAGATGATCACATCAATGATCCCGAGGGTACCCGCAAGTTTTACAAATTGGTTCCCAAATCTGTGGACAGCAAGCTTGACATCATTGAAACGGGAAGACATTCGTTGTTTATTGAGAACGACGAATTGTTCAAGTCCGTATTGGACAAAGTGGTGCTGTTTTTGGATAGCCATTGACCTGTCTGGCCATGTTGGGTATCAGGCAATGTCCAGGGGGCTTTTAATCGCATACTCGTAATTATCTGATCGGGAGTTTCACCTGGAAGGACCATGCCCTTAGACAACTTTTCAACACTGTGAATGTACAACCACCATATTTGTTTTCAACAAGACACCCCACAGTCGCCTGGCTATGGCGTGTATGGTTGCTCTATGGTTATGTAGTTAATAGTGACCGTAAGGTCCTTTTAGGCCTGTAGTTTGCTCTTGGCACGTGACTTTCCGGAACTCGTGCAACCATCAAATGATGTCTTGGGCTAGTTGCATTACGGCGGTACTACTAGAAACCGTGCATTACGTCCATCTGCGCTATTAGGACCGTTGTTTTGTCGACTGATCTCACTGGAATGTGCCTGGTATACATACAAGTGAGAAAAGCACCCCAATTCTTACTCTAACGGTACTCCAAGAAATGGTAGATCATGGGGTACACTATCAAGCAAAAGATCGATATCTGCCTCATGGCAGAGGCCAACCCCCAGATGACTCAAGCAGACTTGGCAAATTGGGCCATGACGCAGTACGGAAACACCAGACCTCCTTCTCAGACTACTATCTCCCGAATACTCAACTCAAAGAACGATCTTATTGCCTCCAAGGAGACGGATTTTCAACTAGTGAGACGAAGAAAACAGTCCAACCCATTGCTAAGGCAGATTTTGACGGAATGGATCACCCAGGCCATCTGGGAGGGTATCCCTATCACTACCCCCATCATTCAACTGACAGCAAATGCAATCTGGACCAGATTGCCCAAGGAAGAGAAAGACGGAAACGGAGTGTTCAATCAGAAATGGTGCAATCACTTTATCAAGAAGCTTAACATGAACTTGGCCGGCAATGAGATGGATAGGGCGAGAAATCCAGGCAGATACAACTTGAATAAAGTGTGGAAGTTGGACGAGAAAATAGAATTAAAGGCTTATTTGCATGACATCATAGCCAAAGAAAACTACTCGCCTCAGGATGTTTTTGTTGTTGACGAGTTTCAACTATTCTATTCATTACCATTGGACCAGATTTTCGACGTCTCATCAATAGACAAGGGACTAAAGCAATCAAGTTCGTCTACCGAAAGGTCGTTGACCATCATGTTGGGCTGCAATATCGATGGACTGGAAAAGTTGAACCCCCTCATAGTCGGCAAGTACGACAAGTTTGACGTTTCTAAAAGCTCACATGGAACATTCAAAAATGTTGCCTTCAACTCGATATCTCAAAATAATCTAATGAACAAGATCACCGAAACATACCAAGTGTTTTACAAAGCTAATTCCAACAAATGGATCACTTCGTCCATGTTTCAGAATTATTTGCTTACTTTGGATCACAAGATAGCAAGTGCTACTCCCAATCGAAAATTATTGATATTGCTTGATGATTCATCGTCTCACAGGATAATAAACTTGAAGTTCAACCATTTACGACTATGTTATTTAAAAAACAACGCCAATCACAAGAATCCTTACAACACTACATATAGCGGTGTCAAATTCGACTATTTGCCAATGAATTTCGGTATTATTGAAGAATTCAAGAATCTTTATAGACTTCAGCAGTACTTGGAAATGATAAACTTGCAACGAAACAACTCAAAACTAGACAAGAATGAAACCACTACTGATATTGATATCAACAATTACAAACTAGCAACAAACTCCCCAGGATTGGAAGTGCTCTCTGAGGCCGATTACCACGTTCCCTTGATCAAAGTCATTGAATGGATCAAGCGATCATGGGACTCTATTGCTCCTGAAAAGATCTTCTCATCGTGGAGACGAACCCACTTGCTAAAATTGGGAGGCAAGGACTGGCCAAGTGAAGAATCCAGACAAGTTGCAGAATTCTCGTTGATACCATTACAATTGAAAATGGCTAGCTTTAATTCTAGCAAAAGCTACGATAAATTGACTGAAATCATGGGTTACTTGAATGTGGTAATACCGTGGGAAATTGATGAATTACTTGGATTGGTGAATGAACGAGGTAAGGTAACACTAAGCTATGCATCTATTGAAGAGATTATTGGAAGCTGCTTTCTGGAGTCATATAACAACAAAGACTCTGATAATCAAGATTTGGAACAGTACATTACCGAAGAACAATGGTATCAAGCAGTTAATGATAATACAGGAAGTAACTCTTCTCAACCTTTGGTTTTCAGCAACAAGCAAAGCGAACCATCGTTCGAGATCCCGTACACTGGTACTACCAAATTGGAAGATACTGCAATCGATGCCTTGGTATCCAAACCAGGCGCCGAAACAAGCCCTTTGATAGTTGCACAAGATAATCAAATAATATCGAACCCAGTTTCCTCGTCCACTTCCGGTTCAGTGACCAGAATAGAGAACGATTCGGCTTCATTTGGACCACCATCGGCGCATTCAAAGTTTACATCAACATCATCATTGCCAACATTGTCATCTTTGTCGTCGTCGGCATCACATTTTACTAAACCAGACAGTCTGATTCGGACCAGACAGCGTTCCGAAAACGAAGATACTTGGCCCAACAACAAACGGCAGTCTCTTTCGTATCACGAGTCAACTGGTGAGTTGGATTTTCTCTCCATGGCCACTCCTGTTATCGCTGACCCCTTGGAGAGCTCGATTTCGGAGCACGGTTCGATGCCTTTCGGAGACACCTCTGACTCAGCTTATACTGGCTTTGCTAGAGGACCTCTTCCTCGGCAAGTAGACACTTCAAAGCTGGTCACAGATAGTGAGGCGAGAGCTTGTATCAGCAAATTGATTGATATTTGCACCACTAATAACAAGATTAAGTTTTCGCCCAATACAATTAACGAGCTCAAGTACAACTTAAAGTACCTTGAAAACAGAAAATGACGTGAAATCTGGGCCGTTCTAAAGGCCGTTTCTCCCTAGATGTTCGTGACCGGTTTATTCATAAATATATACAAGAATGTCAATAGTCTACATACACGTGCAGAACCCACCCCAATCTAGGCTGTCGCAGGAGGAACATCCTTACCGTCATCCTCAGTGATCCCCAACTGTCTTGCCTTTTCTTCCAATCTCTTTCTCTTTTCGATTCTCTCACGCTTGATTCTGGCAATTTCCGCCTGTATTTCGTGTGGTTCCTTGGGCACCTGGTTCAAAGTGGCGGGGTCCGGCCAAAACCCGGGCAAGTTGAACTTTTCGTCAGTATCTAAACCAACCCAGTACATGATGATGATAGGAGTCAACAAATAGAATCCAAACTACGGCTTTGTTAGTAGAGTTTCCATACCGGGCGTGCCTAGTCGGCAGGTCCATGACAACATACTCTCGAGGTTTCGAGCTGGGTTCTCGTCACTCTGCGCACTAATCTTTGGAAAATGCCCACCATTTTTAGTCAAACTGGTTTCGTTCTTGTGAAAGGTCGTGAATGTGGTGCTATATGTCTCGAAATCGACCAAATATTGGCTTCTTTGTCGAGTTCTGGTATCGGGATGATTGCTCGTTAAGAATCGGTTGCATCGAAATTTTGATTTTCAAAGTCCACCGTGGAAAAAACGGTTCTGTCACCGCCTTTATCCATTGGGAACGGAATACAGACAGTTAATGAGTAGTCAGTACACCGCCATTGAGGCCGACGAGCCCGAGATCCGGCCCGCAGCATCAACCACAGCACCACCGCCTGCTTATCTGTCGTCTCAGCCTGCTGCAAGTGCGGTACCGGAGCCACCTGGGGCCCCTCTGGACACCAATGTCCCTTCCACGTGGATAGAAAGGATAAAACAATCATCACATCCCGTTGCCTTGTTGTTCTACATGTTCTTCCGGTTAGCTCCTATATTCGTTTACATATTCGGCAACTTTTTCATTGGGTTTGTCATTTCCAAAAACCGGTTTATTTTGCACTTTATCATCCTTATTCTTTTGATCTCAGCTGATTTTTGGAATCTCAAGAATATATCAGGGAGACTCCTCGTGGGGTTGAGGTGGTGGAATGAAACAAACACGATAGATGGTCAGGTGGGTGAATTTGAAAATGTGTGGGTGTTTGAAACGGCTGACCCTAACCGCTACATTAACCCTATTGATTCGAAAATGTTTTGGCTCTTGTTGTACGGACAGCCAGTGGCATGGGGCGTTCTCGGGTTGTTGGCGGTATTGAAGTTTGAGTTTTTGTATTTATTATTGATCGCCATTGCTATCTCGTTGTCCATGACCAACGCATTGGCTTTCACAAAGTGTGACAAATTTGGCAGGGCCAATAACATAGCAAATGACATCTTTTCCAGAGCAACAGGATCTTTGTTTTCCAGGTTCAATCCTTTTGGTGGAGCACGGTAACTAGATAACTAGAATAGAATTATCACGTCAATAAACAACTATTGGAAAAGATCAAGTTTTGCAGTGATCTTTAATCTCAAAGCAAAGCTTAGCTATAATGTGCTAACGCCTCTTAGTTCAACCAAAACTTTGTTTTCTCATCACTGTGCTGATTGTTCTCCGTAAGCGGAGGCTGTGACTTCTGTAAGGGTTTCTTGCCTTAACAAATGAAGCATCAATCACATCATGGGAATGTCTATCATCATAAATTCGTTCATTATTTCTTTTCTGAGCTAAAGAAGCACGTCCTTCGGTATTTTCATCACCCATATTACCAAGAGCAACTTTTGAGAGCGAGTATCCATGAATCTTGCCGGGACTCCATGTGCTCTCTCCAAATGTATGGAGCTTTCCGTGAGTCAGTATGGGTGACTTCCACCAACTCCTTGTTCTTTTGTATTCCACGAGTACAGGTCCTGGCAGGTGGTGAATACATGGACTACACCCTTCTGGTGTACCACAGCATTTGGATTTTGCTGGAACGTGTCTTCCTAAATAAGAACGATATCCCCTATGCAACGAAGACAATAATGCCTTGACTTCCTTGCATCGATTTGTAAAATGCTTCTCCTGTTGCTCTTGAGAGTGCCATTTATAGTATATTCTTGAAGTGAAAGACAATTTCAGAGTATCTTGCCTTTGAGAGTGCAAATTATTGGAAAGGACATGGTTTAACCCTCCAGTTTGATCCAGATAAATATCCTCGATTTCTTCAGACAGCAGAGTCGAAAATTCTAAGTTGTAATGGTCGAAATATTCTTGTCTATTTTGTTTAGAGACTGTTGGAGTTGTCAAGGAATTATCGCAGTTCGACATCTTCCTGATTGAATTTAGTCTTGCAATGGACCTTGGAGTCTTGCTTTTACTTGGGTTTGCTCTGCATCCAATGTGTTGATCCTTTGGTGATGTAGCAGATTTACGCATAAATACCGGGGTCTCTGCGAATGGAGAACACACATATGACATTCCATCTTGGTAATTAGTGGTACTTGCTGTCCAAATCATTGCTATTTGTGCAGCATTTTTTGCAACCGTAAAAGGTTGCGAAAACATAATATAAAGTTAAAAAATTTAAATCGCCTATTTGTTTAAAATCAAACCAAAAACCAATATTAATTACTTTCTAACTACCTACTTACTGAAAAGGTTCCATCTATTCCAGATAATTGGACCATTGGCTAAAAAAGCTCCACAAAAACCCCATCCTGATGAGCCATAGTTAAATGAACTGATTTCTTGCATGGATATTCACGGTCGTCCCTTGAAACCAAATTGGGAAACAATTGAAGCAATCTAGCAATAACATACGAGGCTTCGGTTAATGCAAATTGCTGTCCAAGACAAATGCGTGGACCACCGTTGAATGGAAGATATGCCCAGCCCAACTTATTCAAAGTGGCCCATCTCTCGGGCCTGAAGACATGAGCATCCTTGCCATAATACTCCTCCAATCTATGGGTACAGAAAATAGAGTAGGCAAGGGTGGTACCTTTGGCCACGAAAACTGGCTTACAATAGTCAGATCCACCCCCTCTTGGAATTGTGGTGTCTTTTGTCGCCACTCTAAAATTGAAAGGGACTGAAGGATACAAACGTAACACTTCGTTAAGTACCCATTTCAAATATTCACACCTCTTCAATGCTTCAAATGTCATACTTTCAATATCGGCATCTTCACCACTGCCAAAGGCTTCATGTATTTCCGATTTCAACTTTTCAAAAATTTCTGGATTTCTTGCCAATTCAAAAAAGGTGAAAGACATTAAACCGGCAGTAGTATCCCTTCCAGCAATAAGAATATTCAATAATTGATCTTGCAATACTTTTGGGTCTCTAGTTTGTTTGACAAGCTCGTACAAAAAAATGTATCCACTCTTTGAAGCCTCATCCAATTCTTGAGGGGTGAAAGCCAAGGCCTTGTTGACAAAAGTCTTTGCAAACTTTTGCACTTCTCTGTTTTTGCTTTTGAAATGGGACCCATTAATGAGCCAATACATGACCTGCAAATAAGTTCTAGATGCCAAATACTTCTGAGCAATGTTAAATGCGTCGGCAAATCCTTTGACGTCAGGGTCGCATGTCATTCCAATACTTTCATCGTACAAGGAGTGAACAGACTCCCCAAAAAGAAATTCTGTGGAAGTATCAACCGTCAATCGATAAAAAAGTTCCTGAATATCAACAATCTGACCCTTTTTAGCTCTAATATGCTTGGCCAAGATTTGAATATGAGGTTCGAGAGCCTGCACATGAGCAACCTGCTCACGAGCGAATTGAGGTCTTAACATTTGCCGAGAATGTTTCCATCCAGACCCGTCCAAGGTGAAGATTCCATCTCCCAATAATGGCTCAAAGTGAGCATGTCTACTTCCCAAAGAAAAGTCATTAAACTGGGTGGCAAGAACTGCCTTTATGTTTTCGGGATCATTGGTGACCACAACTCTGATACCAAACAACTCGCACGCAAAAGTCCGAACTCCGCAAAGTTTGTTGAAAATATAGTACACATAATCGATCAATTCTCCACGCAGCTTAAGTCTATTCAACATAAAAGCCAAAGGAACACCCCACAACCCACCACCATCAGTGAAAAAAGGAGGTTCACCGCATCCATGTTTGTAATAAAAGATACTTCTTTTGATGTACACCGCAGTAAAATAAGTTGTCAACAATGCGCCTATAAGGCCATACCACTTGAACAAATGAGTAGAGACCAACTCCTCATAGTAAGTAATATCCAACAGCATGATTGAAGGAGTTTATTTGTAAATTAACCAAAGAAGGTGATTAGCAATTATATATATAAAGGGGAATTATGCAATCGGAGTGTGAAGTTTGAATTGCGGGGTTGCAAAATTCCTAGTGCGGCGATGATCAGAAAACAGCAGACCCAAAATACAAGCTCTCAGTTAGTTTGGGGTGTGCTTCGTCAGTTGACACCAAGCGACTAAGTAGTCCAGAACTATTATTACAAGTAAATGGCAAAAACAATAAAGTCAACGTTTTAATAATTGCAAGCAATTCTTACATATTTATATTCCCCAATTGACAAAACGGAGTTCCTGTCAGATTCCATTGTATACGCATAAACTTCCTAATTGGAATACAGAAAGGGGAACGCCAATTGAAACATCATCAGAATGGGCAATGTGGATCTTTTGCAATAGAAGGTTAGCCCCCTCCAATGTGCCCCTCAATTTCTAAGGCTAGGCCTTGCTAAAAAAAGGTTCTCCAATCAGCTGTTTTTAAGCAACGAATTCGCTTTCAACTGAAATAGTGAGGGTAGCAGCAAAAATTGCATATGAATTTTCTTCTTGATCTGCACTTGGACCAAGAGATTTTAGATTTTGCATATACTGATCCACTTCCAGTATTGTCGGGTACCATCAAAGTTATATGTGGGGCACTTCTATTGACGATCAACATGCTTCGAGTGCATATGATTGATTTTGATAAAAAGAAGACACCATCCATAACTACCATATGTAGTTGAAGGAATTGCCCGTCTGTGTTGTGGCTAGACACTACGTACCAGTATATACTTGTTAAAGTAACATAATGCCAAGCCTACTTGCCCGGAATTGTAACTGTAAGAAAGCAGTTCCTACGAACTCCGAATTGACGCCCACCATCCATGCATGTTATCCATTGTGTGACAACTCGTGGGGCCAATATTTTTTAGCATGCCTGAACTCCGATACCTTTCGCACTTGTTAAACGTCGTGTAGTTGGTGTACTATAACCACCGCCTAATCCATTTTCCGCATAGGCTTTGTCGTCAACACATGATTAATAAATTAGCGGAATTGTAATCAGATGCAAACTACAAGACAATGCTGACTTTAAACCCAACATATCTCAGGAGGTGGGGACGTGAATTCGGAGCCCCAAGTAATTCTGCATATAACAGTTTTGTGTACTAGACTAAATATACGTTTAATCTTACCAAAATGCAATGTATATGTCCATAATATGCAGGTTGGACTTGAATGTGATAAATATGCAACCAATCCGTAAGGCAACGGAAAACCATCTATGTGGCAAAATCTACGTTATCGATAATTTGTAGGCATTGACCATAGCTTTCAGTATCACATGTCCAGTAGCTTGGTTGCATGTTGACCTTTAACCAAAAAACACCAGGCTGTGGCCTTATTGTCATTCCCTCACACATTTTCACGGATTTCTTGCAAATGCCTCAATTTGTTGTTCAAATCGACGAAGGTATTGTGCCGTGAGGTCTCGGACCCAAACAGTGGATTTGCTTTGAGGAATTCACTTTCGAGCTTCATTTCTATTCCAGATGATCTTTGTATTTTTGTATTTGATCCTTGACCATCTTCTGTTGAACTACTTTGCAGCAATAGCACAATGGTTTCATACTGTTGCACAAGTTGCTGGTCATATTCACTTGCCTTAATCTCAAATCCCTTTAGTTTTTGTAATCTAAAAGTTTCGGAAGTTTCTTCCGATTGCTTGGATATAATTTTCACAATCACTTGGTTCAAAATCAAATTCAAATCATTGTTTTTGGTGAACTCAATTACTGATTTGTTTAACCCCAGAACAACAATTCCTTCGGGCATGCGCTTTAAAATGGTTATTGGATCATAATAAGCATTTGATGATTCATCGGAGTTTTCAATCAATGCCTTGATGAATTTTGGCTTGCTGATTGAATAATCCAACAATATATTCCACGCTTCCTTGTCATTCTGGCGTTTTGCAAAATAGATTGCCATAACTGGGTCATTCAACTTGTTAATGATTAATTCAAGAGCTTTTTTGTTTTCTCCTATTTTACCAAGTAAAAACACAAGCTCTTCAGTATAGTCATTTTGCAAACAGATTTCAATTGCTTTGTCCAAATCATAGCCGCTATTTCGCGTAAGAAACGGCAAAAGGCTAGATCGTTTGAACTCAGAGTACAAAAGAATCCTCTCGTTACAAAAAGGTTGTACTAAAAAGTCATCAATCATACTCAATTTCTCCAAATATAGAAAGTTAACGATTGATAAATTGGCTTTTGTAAACGTATTAACAATTTCATGTGAAGATACCTCTAATCTGGATTCCACAAATATTTCTATAATGTCATCAAGTTGATTCAGTAAAGTATCTATGGGCATCATTTCTAGATCATTTTTTTGAAACCTTATTCTAACAAAATCAGGTAATTCATCAGTAAATTGAACCAAAATATGGTTTTTTGCCAAATATTGGATAATATCAGGATCTTTCAAATACCTCAAATGCCTGACCGATTTGGCAGGCTCTAATGATATGTCATATAAATATGTCAAAGCCCTCCTCAATTCGTTATCGTTGTGATTTTCCAACTGTAGTTCAACTTTCGACTCGATATACTTGATATCATACAACTCCGGATTCCAGGTTCTAGCCAATAATTGAAACTTCTCGGAATCATGATAGATCCAGAATTCAAGCAATTCGTTATATAAATTTTTTGGTAATGACAATGAAGGTGATAAGGGAATAATATCGGTCAACTCTTTTTCATGGTGACTTTTCAAAAAGATGCCACTCCATATATTCCACTGCTTTGCCACTTCCTTTGTATAATTATCTTGCTCCTCCTGATATGAAGTCTTACTAATATAACTTTTCATATCAGTATCATTAACTTCATTGAACTTCAATAACTCCTGCAAAAATTCTTTTGCATGTTCCCAATCATTCTCTTTTATCAAACTATCAACATACGAGATACCATAGTTCAATCTTTTAGTAGGGCTTACTAAATGTTCACTTATTTCCCAAGCCTGCAAAAATTGATCCCTTTCAAGATACCACCCTAGCCTATCAGAAATCTGATATTCTTGTGCCATCACCGCATCTTTGGCACTAACAATAAAATATTTGGGAATATTGTCAATGTATGTTCCCAATGTATAGTCGTTAAGTCCCAAGTTGGTTATATCTTTTAACCCTAATTCTTCTTCAAATTCTACATCTCCAGTCATTGAGTTTATAAGTTTTAACTCTGGATTATTAAAAATTCTCTTTCCAGACTCTTCCTCAATTTCTGGTGGCTCGTACGTCAAAATTAACCAAAGGTCATCCTTGAAACTGGCAATCCCACAGATTAAACTCTCTAATTTAAAAATGTGTTCTACTTCAATTTTCTTTTCCTGAACAGCTCTGAATGAAATACTCGCAGTGGAAGGTAATATCTTGCTCATTCCTGATGATGTAGCAGGTGTAGAGGATTCATCTCTTGAAGACTTGATCGATACTCTAAGGGACCATATGTAATTGCTCCAGGCAATGATCAATCGATCGGAGTCAGGAAAAGTCACCCTTGGCCAATAAAAATCGCTCCTGGGAGAATCCTCCGGTTTCTCCAACACCGCAATTATTTGTCTTGTTGCCAATTGAAAAACATTAATACCTTTATCATTCATCCAGAATACCAAGTCGTCAACCTTTTGAATTGATACAATAGGCCCATTATCTCCATCCAAGATAACATCTGACCTTTTCCCTAACCAGCCCCTACTAGAATAAATAACTTGACCGCTCATACCTCCACTAATGAAGCTTCTGGATTTTGCATAGTTTGCGTCCAACACCACTCCGTGGACTGGTCGTTGAAAATCATATGCAGTAATGTCCTGTTCGTCTAGTATGGATCCTATTATCACCGTCCCATCCATGGACGCAGATGCAAAATAGACTCCATCGGTGTAAATGCATAAAACAGATGCTCTATGGGCTTTGAACGTCCTCACAAGCAGGAAATCGGGTTTGCAAATGTAAATTATGCCAGAATGGGTGGCGAAAATGAAATACAGTTCATGGATATTACACGTGGAAATTGGATCATTTGTGAAGAAGTTCGGGGGTAGTTTGGTAATCCTGGAGTATCGCAATTTTGGAGGCTCGTCATCTTCATCTTCATCTTCATCATCTTCGTCAATTTCGTCATCTTCATCTTCGTCCTTTTCGTATTCGTTTGCTTCAACATTGTTATTTGTGCCATTCTCGTTACCACTCACTTCTTCTTCCACCTTGTCATCTTGTCTGCTATCACCATCATTTACTTCATCATGGCTCTGACTCAATTGCTTCTCCTCCTCACTTTTATTGTCAATCTCCTCTCGTCGTTCTGTATCCAATGTTTGTGCTGAGCTCCCACCACTGTGCATCGAATTGGTCGTCATTCCATTTAATGTATCTTCTTGTTGGGAATCGCTGCCTGTATGTATGGACACAGCTATTGAACTGTTTTCATCATTAATATTTCCTGTAGCGGTACCGTCCGTCATACCTCATGGTTCTACGCAAATCTCAAAACTATCACCACAAAAATTCCAATAGAAAATTGAACTCATTAACCACATTTGTATTACGAAGGGGCTGGTACACATCACCATGTTGGTTGCATCAAAAGGGGTATTGGTACAATGCGATCCATCTATTCGTGCTTTGATCTTACAAATTGATTCGACCTCTCCTGGAATAGTCATTGAAGAGTTAGATGACACACATCTCATGATTGCCGGGGACAAAGTTGCCGTAGTCAAAAACGAGCTAAACAAGTTACTTTCGAAAAACATCTACAACCCATTCGAGGAAGAGTAAGTTTTGACTTGATGGATATATATGATCTAATCGTATATTATGTATTCATTACTGAGTGGTGTTTTGGATTACTTCTTGTTGGTCATGATTGAACATGGTTTCAGCTTCTTGAGCTACCAACGGATCGACAGCCGAATCGGACCTTAGTTTAGCAGCATGTGCATCTTCTTCTTCGAGGTCTAAATCCTTAAGAATATCTTCATTAAATTCTGCTGCTCCGTTGGTCACGTTGTCTTCCTCATACAAGTGAGACATCATATCATTAACAAACCCATATAAGGCATCCACTTCCATGATGTCACCAATATGTTGCTTTGTATTCTCGTCCATGCGAGAAATATTCTCTGTGAGGTACTTGTGAAAACTTTCATAACTTATCATAATAACATTTGATAGACTAGACATGAGAAATTGTGTAATTGCAAAATCATTAATAATAAGTTTTATTTGGTTATAAATTGTGGGAATTTTGACAATTATATTATCTCTGAATTTGGATGTCACCTCGATAGGGTCTTCAAAAATCGAATTATCCTTTGCGAGTATTGGTTCACAGACATTATTTGAACATTCGGTGATAAAATCGGTAACTGCATTGTTTAATTCTAATTCTATTTCATAGTTTGCATCTATCATGTTGTTAATGATTTTTGGTACTGTTTTCTTGGCCAATTCGATTAATCCATTGTCCTTGAAACTGAAACTTCCTGTCCTGATGATTTTCCATACATCGGCGAATCCACTCACAAAGTCAATAGAATAATCGTTTCTTGTGTACTGAATATCAAAATTATTGATTTGGCTTCTCAAAATAATAAGATTCTTGAGGTATGCTAATTTAGCATCTATGAGACCCATGTGGACCACGGAGAGCTTGTAAAATTCTCCTTGTAAAAGTTCTATGCATGAATGAACAATATAATGTGCAAGGTCATCAAAAACGACTGAATTGATTAGTTCATAAATGTTTGATAACAATGTGAGTGCTTTTCCGAGAGGTAAGTACACATCTTTGAACAAATTATCTTGATAGTCAATATCCAATGGGTTTATTTCTTTTGCATTCTTCTTATCTGAAAAGGAGGATTTCTTCCGATTTCCTATGTTCAAATCCTCTGGTTTCGGCTTATAATGCATTAATTTCTCATCCACATACTTTTGAATTCTGAATATCAATCTGTTTTGGGCATCATCCAATAAGGGTTGAAACAAGACTCCAAAATTTATATTATCGGAATTCGTAGCATAAAAGCTACTATTATCTAATATAGAGTCATTGTTATCATCCTCAAATTCATAATACTTTTGTAATATCGTAGTCAATTGGCATAAGTTCGTGATATTTACTTCTCGCAAGATTAATAGCCGTATCGCATCATATAATGGATCCAAAACCCCTTTCAAGAAAATGTAAAATTCATCGTTCATATACTTTGGAATTTCTGGTGAATCGTGAACAAAGAATTTCTTGAATAACACATATTCTTTCTCGATAATCTTTTTAAAATAGGATATTTGATCCTGGCAACTTTGAACCAAGTCGGAATCAGATTTTCCATATAGTGAATCTATGGAAGAGTTGTTTCCAATACAGATACCCAAGTAGTTTGATCGGATCTTGAAGTACGATGCAAGAATATCGTGAAGCAAACCGGTGTATTCTTCATGATCAGGAATTCTCATTAAAATTTCATTGATCATTCTATTAAACAAATTATCATTGTACTTCAAGTAGGTATTGAACTCATTGTATATCAATAAATCAATGGTCAATGTTTTCTTGTTCTCATCTTGAGTTCCTTCTTTGAGTTTTCTTTCAACGGAATCACCTATCGACTTCAATTCTGTATTCAAATAGTTTCTAATTAATGTCAAAGCTCTCGTCATGCACTGTCGGAATCTACTTCCATACAAGACTGACTCTTTGAAATTGGGATGTTGGCGGATGAAATCAAGTGATTCGTCTAACTGTTTAAGGATTTTATCAGTAAAGAATTCCTTCTTTTGATGAAGAAGGTGGTTCCCGGAACGAGATAAGTGTTTTGTAATAGAATCCAAGTGTTCAAAGTGGTACAAATAGCTATTTATCTGGTCAAACTTGGATGTATATGCCAACTGTTTGTCAAGAAGCTCGCTTGATTCATTATCAAAATCCTGAGTCTCATGGGCGATTTGATAGTATTTGTCCATCAACAATGTAACATTTTGTAGAAGTTGGTCAGTCTCTTGAATAAACTCGGTTATCTGGGTGTGATTTCTATCTATATTATCGTTAAAGTTAAGAATTCTGTCGAGTTGCAAGTTATTGATGGCAATGATTTCCAGTGGCTTGAGAACACAATCATAATCATACGTGGCAATGTATTTGGTCCATACCGATTTCGCTTCATCGCTAGTAAATGGGTATAATGGTGTATTGTTGCTCCATGATTTGGTATCAACTAGACGTGCTGACTTTGCTATTGCTCTGGTAACGGATTTGGACCTCGAGACCTTATATGTCGTTGGGGCCAGATCAGACACCGAATCATCAAGATTCAAATGAGTATCCTCAAGAACCGGCACATCACTGGCAATCTTTTGTACAATTGATCTGCTTCTTCCTCGTGTCATCTATTTACAATCAGCCTATTCTTTGGGCCCAGTCGATTGGGTGGTCAGTTTCAAGTTTCCAGTTCTACTGACTCGAGTGAATTGGGTTGTCTTTTTTCCACTTCGCACCTTTCCATAGGGAGGTTTTCTGAACCAGCTCAACGCGTCCTTTTAAAAACATGAAGCAAGGATGGATCCACGTGATGAAGTAATAGACTCTGACGACTTCTTGACGGAAGATTCTTCTGATGAGTTTGCCGATCTTGTAAAGAAATTTCAAGCTGAATACGACACGTTAAAGGAGAAGAAACTCCAGAAGAAAACCACCAATGATGAATGCAAAACATTACCCACCAACCATGAGAATCAACAGAAAGCAGATAGAGTCAAAGAAATAACACGGGAGCAAAACAATTCAGGCACAGTAAAGCAGTCCAAAACTGACAGAAAGGCGACTGCTTTTATTAACCATCTATATGAAACAAATTTCAAGCACCAGGCCCTGGTCCGTCAAAATAAGATTGATTATGACAAACGACGATTTGAATTCGACCTATCAGAGCTAAAAACACAAAATATTGATGCAAAAGATGAGATCGAATCTATATCCGGTTTGAATCTTCGCAAGCGGTATATATCTGATGCTGAATTCAAACGAATTATCGACGAAACCGATCCTGGTATGAAGTTCCTTAAAGTTGAAAAATTATTGGCAAAAACTAATAGGTCAAATAATTACCAGGAACCTATGTATACCAACTGGTGTTTGGTGGGGTTTGTTATTCAAAAATCTGAAGCCAAGATTACCAACAACAAAACTGGTAAATACATGAAACTTAAAATAGGCAGTTTTCTTCACTCAGTTGATTTGCTTATGTTTGGAAAGTCATTTGAGAAGAATTGGAAGCTTCAGCCAGGTGAATTGATAATTATTCTTAATCCAATTGTTAATAAATATGAATTAAACGTTGGCAATAATAACGTTAAAACCGGGTTTAATTTGAAGCTTGACGACTCTAATTGCTCCAGTATTCTAGAGATTGGTAGTATAAGAGATTTTGGTTATTGTACTCACATCAAGCGACAAGACAACATAAGATGTCAAAACGTGATAAATACCAGAAAACAAGAGTTATGCGATTTTCATTTAGACATGAAATTTAAATCTAGCAATAGAATGGAACTTAATGGGAGCATCCAGATGCGATCTCCTCAAAAAAATAAGAACAAGGTATACCTAGGTAACAATGGATCTGGATTCATTCTGCAGATTAATGAAGATACAACTATATTCATGGGAGGGCCAAAACCGGATTTCAGAACATTCCAAGATCCAAAAGTCTTGCGGACAGACGTCAAGAGACGAAAGTTGCTCGATGAGAGGGCAAATGCAAAACTAGAGAGAAAATTATCCAAACTATCATCGAATTCCACTTTGAATAACCTAAACTTGACAAAAAGCAAACCAACGAATGATAGTGCAGACGATAAAAGGAACGCTTTTACGAGTTCAATGATTGCTAATATTGGATTCGATCCAACCACTCTCAAAGATGCATCAAATAGAAGCCCTACAAAAAAAAAAGAATCAGCCAGATTGCAAGAATTGCATGCTTTAAGCTCTAAGAATTCTAAAACAAAGTCTCTATCTGCTTCGAAGAAAGATCAAATAAATAAGGTGTCCAAATGGCAAGCCAATCTAAGAAACCTTCAACAATATGACAAGACAGTATCACAGAAACCTCTTAATTATTCACAACCAATAATGGAAAAAAAGGAAAAACCATTGACACATATCAAGAACAAGCATAATAGAATAATTTTGAATGATGAATCTGAAAGCGATGATGACATTGATATCCAGTTTGAAAATAATGAAATGAAAGAAAAGTATTCAAAGATTTTAGGAAATAGGTAATTACTAGCGTTAATGATCATAAATAAGTAGAAGAAACATCATGTTTGCTCAATATTTCTATGGAGCGTTCAAAAATTGAAAAGTATTATAGTAAAATCACAACTTCAAATCTTCATATACAAGAGACTTCAATTTTTAAGAATTCCCCTTAATTCTAGCTACATTGCGATTAAACCTAATTATAAAATTTGACGGTCCCACAGCTGCCATAATATATATATAAATTGTCTCATCAACATTCTTTGTATATTTGGTTAAAATGTAGCTGAAAAGGTCTTCTGCTAAAAAGAAATACAGATTCCACGAGATATGCTTATACAAAAATCCTAAATTTAGATGATCCAAAATAGTCAAAGACATATTATATTCATATTTTTATCGACTATATATAGAGCTATGTCCGTATATTAGTTTGTAGAAACAAAAATGACCTGGCTAGTTCGGCATTATCAAGAAAATAAAGATTTTGATCAAAAAAAGTTCTGCTCATTTATAGGTTTAACTAAAGTGTTCTTTTCAAGCAAATGGTTGAATAGCAAACCAATAAATAGAGAAGAGTTTTTATAGTAGGACCGTGAGATTAAAACAATCAAAATAAATATCATTGTAGCTTATTCACGATGTTACTTAAATAGAGTTGTAAGTTTGTCTGAAATTGAAATTTATGTTTTGATGATGGGCCTGCATTCCTTCTGGTTTCCATAAATGCTTAAAATCTTGCATTAAAGAAGGTTAATAAGATTTATTAGTATTCAATTAGGATAAAATAATTTACTAATTTATTTTCAAAACCCAAATGGTAATTGCGAAACAAATCTATGATACATTAGAATCCCTAATTAATAAAAAAATACTTAAATTCAATCTATTCAAGCCCAACCCAAATGTCACCATAGTAGGTAAATAAATCTTGAGCTTTATCATCAAACTCAAAGACATGACCATCCAATCTATTATTTCCCCCCAGTTTAGTTTTTCCGCCGATTCTCGAGTAGGCGCACCACAAATAGGAGTTACAGTATGACGAATCCATAAACCATCCTTTTGCTGGTTCTTGTTCAATATTATCTTTGCCTCTTTGATGTACATCATCTGGAGGAATAATAGCCTGAGAAATCCTTAAAGGTGCATAATAGAATGTTTTAAATGCGGCTGCGCCATCCAAAGATTTCAAACGCGATTTCTTTTCTGCTTCTTTTTCATAATCAATCTTATCTGCTTGACCGCAATATTGGAAACCAGAATTAATCCAAACTAAAGACTTTCCATCCTCATAATTAATGTGGCCTGGGTGAGGAGAGCAGATCTCTAAAGAATCCCTCACTGATCCGTCCTCTTTTAATCTTTCGTCTTCTTCAGTAATCTGCCCAATTGCAGCAGCAAAGTATTCGTTAAAAGCATACAGTTCGTCACCATTGGCAGCAAAAGCTAACCAAAAAATTTCCTTGTCCCCATGAATTCTACCCCTCACTGGACCGTAGAAATTCATCTGAATCATAAGCAAAATGGAATTGAAATGCCTATTTCTGTTAAGCACCACAAGGCCAGATTCCATATAATGGAATAATCCCTCAAAAAATTCCCTATTCATTGTAAAACTAGTCATAATCGGGATGTCAAACATCATAGTATCAACTATTGAAGGTCCTATTTTCTTGAAAAATTTCCCATCAGCTCTAGGGCGCCATTCTGGAGAAGTTCTATCCTTGTAAAAAAAAGCACCTGTGCTTTGGTATCCTTTCAAATTGAAAAAGAATTCAGGATTTTGCATCATTACGGTATCGGCATCAATCAACATGAATTCTTCAAATGAATTGAACAAAGTAGCCAAGAACTTGTTGGAGAAACCTCTGAACTTGTCTTTGTAATCTCTGTGAATTGCATTGTAAGTATTAACAAACCATATTTCTTGTTTAGGTAAACCGTTTTTGGGATCAAGATAATCGTCAGGGAAATGATGTGCAACTTTCTCGAAAGATTTAGGTAATGAGAAAAAAGACTCAGTGGCTGCTGTGACAATCTTCTTTTTCGTCTCTACCTTCAATTTTTCATAATAAACAATTTGGATGGGCAATTTATTATTCAAAGCTCTCAATAAGCGTATTAATTTGACAGTGTCATCAACGTGCTTATCACCAATTGACAATACCAATCCTCTTCCATTAGCCTTGTTCTTAAATTCATTTAAAAAAAATCCTTTGGACTTGGACAATTTGGATTTTATTGGTTTTTTGTGAGAATGATGCTTTGCATCACTTGAATAAATCGCCATGTTTGGCAAGTCATTATAGACATCACCTGTCCATCTTTCATAAACTGGGTTCTCTAGAGACAACCATGGGTACACTCTATGCTCAAAGTGCATTGATTCAGTATTGACTAAGCGTTCCATTCTAGTTGGAATAAATTCAGGAACATGATTATTATGCTTAACGTGACTTAATTGACGAACTGATTTCTGTTGTGATTCAATAAATTCTTCAGTTGCTTTTATTTGTGTATAGTTATCGTTGGTGATGTAGCACTTGTTGAAAATACGCATTATTGAAAGAGCATCCACAATCTTTTGTTCATATTCCATAGTTCTATTCCAAAACTCATTGTATTTCTTTTGCGTGAATTCTTCGAATTCAGGCAATTTCTCAACCTCATCTTCATTCTTTTCGTTCTTCTCAGCAAACTCCTTCTTGAATTCGTCTAAATGATTTTTTCTATAAGGTTCATAATCAAACTCATTCTTATTTTCCAAATTATAATCTTCATTCGGATTGAATAACCAATTGTTGTCTTCTATATATAATTGTTTGAAAAATAAGTCACATCTTTGTTTGAAGTCCAAGTTGGCCAAAATAGAATCCAAATCATGATCCTTAAAAATTTTGTTATAAATTGATGCATATGCATCAATTCCTCGTTCATCCTTGATCTTTAATTTGCTCATCAATAATTTGATGGTGACGTTGTCTATTATTGAATTTGGTTTACCTTTACTTGATGGTACAGTAGATTCACCATCTTCTTTATTTGAATCGGTTAATTTCCCAAGATTTTTCAAAATATCTTCATCGTATTCGTCATAAATTGAAGTAGTTCCAGCAACTATGTTACTACCGGATCCATTGGAAGAATAATAAGTACGAAAAATCCAAAGGTTTATGCATAAGAGCCACACAATGACTCCGGAATAAATTATGAATCTTTGCCTCGAGCGCTTGATATGAAGTTTTTCAATCATGCCCATATAAAACGTTAGATGTTGGCAAAGATTGGAAAAAATTATTATAGAACAAGTTTTCGATGTGTTGCAAAGTTCCGATAAGAAAAATATACTTTATAATTGACAGAAAACAAATGATAATTGGTGAAAATGAAAAATGCTGATGAAATTGAATTTGAAGAAAAAATGGAGGGTTCACTAGGATTTAAATATAAATGATAATAAGTATATGGAATCCTAAGTAAGTGTATCGAAAATTTGTGTATCATAACGTGAAATATGTTTAACAGCCTGGGAGAACTAACCATGTTATCATTCAAAAATATTTTTCAAATTTTATTTTTCTAATTTATTTTTATACGATTTGATTGTTCCAATATTTTTAACCTCATTGTCTAAAAGAGGTTTAAAAGTTGATTGTCTTGTGAGTTGAAAAAATATTATATTATTTGAAGTTAATTGTTGGATAGAGCTTGAGAACGTGGTTAGATCCCTATTTACATGAATTGTAATAGATGCACTGGTATTCACTTTACAATGTCAAATAAAAGGCGTTAGCCAGTAGGATCTTAGACGGTTATAAGGTGGCTAGTTGCGCAATATCCCCTTCAGAACCTTGTTCAAGTATTGAATAGTTTCAAATCTGTAGATCCTAATCCATTATTGCATTTAGAAAGACTTGATAGCTGAAAGAAATTAATACTTCGGCGAAGTGTAAGAGAAATACCCACAGTATTCAATAATAACATAACTTTGAGATTCGTGATTGATATTAAAACAGAAAACAATGTCAAGGCGAGAATAATAATATATTTGATGGATAAGAAAGTTGTGGATGTGTGACTGAAACCAGGACGGGATATACGATACGGAATATACCACCTCGAATTAGGAATGAGGTCAAGTTTAATTTTTACAAACAAGTTGTTATAAACGTTATTTTATAAATGAGAATGCTGCTTGTTTTACTGGTGTATGCCAAAATAAAGTAGATAGGCAGAATTCAACAAAACCTGAGAATTTACTTGAATATGCAATAGCTTGGAGCATCAGAGCAGGGATCTAATGTCTGTAAAAGAAAATTAGAGGTACTCAAGCGGCGGGAATGTGACAGAAGCTGATGAAGGTAACCAGTGGTTATGAACACGAACCCATGAATAGTAATTGCATTAAATAAAAAGTCGTTCGAGGTTAAAGAGAAAACAGACAATCGTCTTTTGAAATTTCCAACTATACAAATCCTTTGAGTACAACAAGCCTTTATCTCTGGTAACTCACAGACAGATAACACTAACGTTCTCCTTTATTGTTGCAGGAATAAAATGTAATCGCAGTTTTTCCATACACGTGGTGCACAGCCATTTATTTAATAAGCGTGAATTGTACAAACAAATAAGGTGCGAAAAATATAGATAGAAGGAAGACAATTAAAAATAGAACCCCAGACAAAACGTGTCTGAAGAAAAAGTTCAAAGTTGAATGATTTTTGCAAGTCGCCATTCCCAAAAGCACCTATGTCTTGTGACCAAAAAATTATCAATCTTAATAAGATGATGCACATGGAACAAAAGACATCGAAAAGTTATTCTTGGTGCATGATTGACGGTAGCAACACTACGAAAGTTTTTTTTGCTGCAATAGGATTCGAAAGACCTAGAGTAGCAGCAAAACTGCGTCCAATCAGGATTGCGAGTAAAAGTCTATCTCTACATTAACAAATAAGGTGAATCTTTACGTGAAAGCATTCCTGGAGATTTCTGGGGATGAATTAAAGAGCAAAATAACTGATCTCAGGTTTTTGCTTAGAGGTTCTACGAATTAAAGACACTTTCAATTCAAGGACTAAAAAATTTATTGCAACCATTTTAGTAAATCACGTGCAATATTATGTAATCAGGATTGGTAAGTTTAGAATTGTATATTTAATAAATATGATTATGCATGCCTATCAAAGACAAGACAGCCTAGCGAGGACAGATCTACAACTGTTTTCACCGGGAAACATTTAATTCGCAGCGTAGGAAATGGATTGATGTGATAAACGATCATGAAACCACCCCAGAAAGTGCTCGGCCACTGATTATCTTGTAGCTCAAAAAACTGAGTATGTCAAATAAAAAGAATGCCAAAATTGGAAGCCAGATCAATAGAATCAAGTTTTGCGACAATGTGACGGCTAACCACTCAATAGTATATATGATTTGAATTAGCTGGTTTATGAAGACATTATACGAAATGCTCACCGCGGAATGTTGTGTGGTTATAATATTCAAGAATATCATGATTCTGGTTTATTAGTTGTGTGAAATAAATATTGCCAAATTTGACTTAAAATTGCCTGTAAACAACGTGTGGCGATCAGAACTAATGAATCTCTTGCACTACTTAAGTTCCGTGATCTGAGATAACTTTAACAAAACAAATGAGATAATATGGTATTTATATCAGAATGAGAAACAAATTTAACACAACTTTGATGTTATCAAAGCAGGGGTTTAATTAGGAAACACTCCGGTGATACTCGGTTTATGCTATTTTGCTAACCCTGAACAATGGCAGGCACCCTAAAAATGGCAGATGTGTGTGTGTTACCCGGAGATTTTGTTGCCCAGGAAAAAGAAATTTGTCCAACTTCCTTTACTCCTTACTCCGAAGTCTCCTTGTATCCTTAGGTGTCAAGGAAATTATCGGTACCTTTGCGGTATGTTAAACTAAATTTATTGTTTGAAAAGGTTCTCCTAACTATAAACGAATTATTGCTTCGCTTGTTTAATGATGAATTAAATTTTTTAACTTATCTACATTATTTGAATTCAAGAAATGTAACAAAATATTTAACTGAAAAAACAACGGCAATTGTTCTACCGAGGATATGGACATGTCTACAAGAATCCGAAACTAACATTATAGGTTTTCACAAAATGATGTTTAAACGTTGGTATTTCAGTGTATGAGGTATTTCAATATGTGTATGGTTTGTTTGTTTGGAAATCAAAAAAATCAACACAGTATTTTTTCCCTAATTGCAATCGATCCACCACAGTTATAGATATAGCCAATCAGACGAAGAAAGGCTATTTGGGACGAAACTTTGCCAAATAACAATGAAATAGATATATTTCTACTTATCTTTATTGCGAACGGAAAGTACTATTTCTGATAGGTAATCCCCCTATTGGGGATGGCTATCACAAAGGTCTAAGTTACACATCAAAGTACCTAAATCACTTGAAGCTTGAAAAAGCATTTGTAATCGAAATAATTTGAATTTTGTTTGGAAAACCAATCAAGTGTGATAGCTCGGCTAAAATGATGCTGCATCTTAAATAGTGACTCTTCATCATTAGCCTGAAAGGACTGGGCAACTTGCAATCGGAATCTACTCGTCAAGTATTCTTGCACAAATTAAACTCCTTGAATTTCGAATTAACTTGAAAATCACCAGTATTGAGTCTAGTTTTTGATTTTTCATGTACCCAAATTCTTATCAGAAGGCAAATTATGATTACATTTCACATTAATCGAAAATGTCTTGTCCAAAATCTTAACTTTAATGAGAGAAATAAGTCACCTAGAACAATAGCAATGTTTTTCACATATCAAATATCCAAAAGATCATGCTCTGAAGAAAATACAATATCACTTAAATATTTCATATCTGAAGTGTCCAATCTAATGCAAAGAATCGGCCCAATTAAGGCATGCAATCGTTGGATGGAGAAATGATTACCAACAATATTGGAGCAGGGAAGATTCCTATATGTGCATTACAAATAAAACACGGATGTTCCTAGAAACCCAAGGAATAAGATGAAATAAGCAATAACAATTCAATGTGTGATTTGGATATATATTAAATATGATTTGCATAAAGTACTTAGTAAGAAGAATAAATTGCAAGCAACAAGAAAAGCCTGGCTAGCTCAATCGGTAGAGCGTTTGACTCTTAAGTTGGACATCAAAAGGTTGCGGGTTCGATCCCCGCGTCGGGCTTATTTTTAATTTTTTTAACTATTTGTTTCTAATACTTTAAAAATTGTTTGTCAAATTTTTAATATTATTATCAAACATACTTTGCATCTCAAGGTTATACAATTTGCATGGACCTTGATCTGATCGTTAGGCGAGTCACTTACCAGTTTCTGAGTCAATTTTGGCGACAGATTTCTTTTTCCCGTAAAATTTCCCATTTTGGTTTTGACTCAGACTTTTTTCAGCCCTATCAATCAGGTGCCTCAAAGTATTCTAAATTATACAAAGTTAGTCTTTTAGGGTCCACCAAAGCGAAGTCATGGCTAAACTCAAATCAGATGAAAATGTTGGTGTACAAGAATACTCCGACTCGCCTCAGGAACACAAATATGGAAAATTGTATTCAGATGACGAAATAACCAAGACTCCAGAACATGAACAGAACTCGATATATCGTTATCTTTCCATAGCATCGAGAAAATTGGATTCTTTAGGGGTCGAAACAAGAGGTATAGAAAGAATAGAACCATATGAAAGATCTACGAATCGTTTTAAGCAGCTAATAAGTGTTACGGGGTTGTGGCTTTCTGCATGCGGTGGTCTCTCCTCGATGTCATCATTTTATTTGGGTCCGTTACTCTTTGGATTGGGATTAAAAAACACAATGATATCTGGTTTGGTGGGCCAAACTCTTGGCTGTGCTATCGCAGCATACTGTTCGTTGATGGGTCCTCGTTCTGGCTGTAGACAAATGGTAAGCGCAAGGTTTTTATTTGGCTGGTGGTTTGTCAAATTAGTTGCTTTGGTTAGTATTATCGGGGTTATGGGATGGTCTGTCGTGAACTGTGTGGTTGGGGGTCAAATTTTAGCCTCCATTAGCAATGAGAAGATTCCCCTTTGGGCAGGTATTGTGATCATCGCAGTTATTTCATTGATTGTTGCAATTGGAGGGATCAAACAATTATTGAAAGTGGAAACGCTCTTGAGTTTGCCAGTAAATTTTGCTTTCTTGTTGTTGTATGTCGTTGCATCTAAGAAATTCTCCTATCTCACCTTGGATGACGCTATAGATGACCCTGCTACCGTGAAAGGGAATTGGTTATCTTTCTTCTCGCTTTGTTACTCCATAACTTCAACTTGGGGGTCCATTGCTTCTGATTATTACATATTGTTTCCAGAGAATTCTCCTGATTTGCAAATCTTTTGTATTACCTTCTTTGGAATTTGTATTCCAACCACTTTCGTTGGTGTCGCAGGATTATTAATAGGAAATGTGGCATTAACCTATAAACCTTGGGGAGATGCATATGCAAATTTGGGAATGGGGGGGTTACTTCATGAGGCCTTCAAACCATGGGGTGGAGGTGGAAAGTTTTTATTGATATTAATCTTTCTTTCTTTGATTTCCAACAACATATTGAATACGTATTCAGCTGCATTTGGCGTTCAATTAGCAGGAAGAGGATTTGCTCGTGTTCCTAGATGGCTATGGGCATTTGTATTGACTGCTGTTTATTTGGTTTGCGCTCTTGTTGGTCGGAACAAATTTGCGGATATTCTTTCTAACTTTTTGCCTATGGTTGGATATTGGATATCAATGTACTTCATTTTGTTGTTGGAAGAGAACACCATTTTCAGAACTGACAAATTCCAATTTTTGTATGCAAAAGAATTTCAAGGAGAAAGCTTACAACAAAGAGAACTATTCACAAAGGATTTACGTGCGAAGCAACATTATAACTTCAAAATATGGAATGATTATGATAGTTTAACCAGAGGTTTGGCCGCTACAAGTTCTTTCATCATTGGTGCAACTGGAGCCGCTGTTGGGATGTCACAAACTTATTGGATTGGCCCTGTGGCAAGACGTATTGGTGGTGAGTATGGTGGTGATATCGCCATGTGGTTATGCATGGGTTTTAGTGGATTGGTATACCCCCCATTGCGTTATTGGGAACTAAAGACCTTTGGACGATAAAAATAATTTGCAATTAAACTATAAGAGGTAGAATTAGAGGCTTATTTAATTAGATAAATAGATAACAAATAATACGAAACCTTTTTGAAACCAAGAACAAGGAACAATAAGCTTTTTTTGCAGCCAGCTGCAATCCTTAAACTACTTTGACTGGTAAATTCAAACAAATTTTTTTGCGTTTCCCCTCAACACTTAATTCTATCCTTAAATAATAATCTCTGACGACGTAGCAACTTTGGAAGTTTGGTACCAAGTTAAACCCTCCATATCTATTCCTTATCACTGCTTTGTCCAAGTTTTTGATGTACATTGAACCCAAATTAACACAAACAGTATTTCCACGAATGTAGGCCTTGTCAATAATCAAGTGTGTGTAGCTAACATGTAACTTCATCATTCGCCTGATTGGAGTATCTATATCGATACAATATTTGTGCAGCAGGTTTAAAAATCTGATAATTGGATCAATAACGATATCTTGATATTTTCTGTTGCTAAAAGTTTCAAAGAACATGTTGCTATTCAAATATACTGGTATGGAAGGATACGATTTTCCAGTAATAACAACCAATTCTGCATGCACGGATTTAATAGCAGGAGCAACATTTGTGTTGATTAACTTTACGTCGATTGGAATATTGATATCTTGGTTCAAATCTGGATGGCAAGGATCTGGCGGCACATATTTTATTCTAATATCACGTTGATTGGGAGATCCCCAAGTTAGTTTTAACATCAGGTTGTTGTACTTAATATAACGAGTTTTTTCGATTCTTACGAGTTTTAACCGCGAAGCAAGCTGATCAAACTTTGTTTTGTTGATATAGATTAATTCTTGGAACACCTTCTTTATCATTTTGTTGTAATCGTAGCCTTGATTATCGCGATTTATCATCTCGTATTTTGGAATGACATTAACTACTTGTTGAACTTCTCCCACCGTCGAATATTCCGAATCCTCTTCTGTTAATACAAAACAAGATAGTTTGTAAATAATTCTTGCGTCTCCAAAAGTGAAGCTCATCGAAGGTGGCAATTGTAGGTGACTCAAAACATGAGAACATTGACTGTCTAATAAATTTTCGGGTATCTTAAAACGTAGGTTAAGTTTATCGGACTCTCCTGGACTTAGTCGGTTGGATCTCGAGTGTGCAACGGTTGCAAAATCTATCATTGACAAAAAATTTTTTTCACATCTAGTACCAAAAGCTATACAACCTTCAAATAAAATGTAAACCATGGAATAGGTCATTGAATCCCTTCGATTATTATTTTGTACATGAATTGTGCCCTGTATTGTTTCGCCTTGATGGTATTCATATCTTTTACTTTTGCTCAATGTTAGGGACACGTGTAGCTGCCGCTCTGCGGTTGACAATGACTTTAGGTTGCTTAGTACAGTTGCACTTTCAAGGGATAAGCGCAGTTGGTTGGAGGCCGAATTGGTGTAAAATTGGTCCAGATCATAACTTGGAGGAGGTGGTAACGGCTTTAGTTGGACTATTGATTTGTACATGAAATACGATGGGAGGAAATTGTCCTGATCACTATCGTCATAGGAGACGACACTATATTGATCAAAACCAACATCGGACTCGGCGCTTTCGTCATCATCATGGATCAGATGTACTTCGGAGACGGCAGCACGGTCCAAATAAGTTCGCTTAGGACTCGGATATGGGTTACACTTGGGTTTGTCTCGCAAAAAGATTGATCTTATAGATGGTGAAATATTCAATAGCATGACTGTGGATTATGACATAATAATTTTACAATGAAACAGGATTGACTAGTTGAGTAATCTATTTTCAAGACCATTGGTAATGAAATGAATGAAGTCAAATGTGTTGTCTGGCGAGAAATGGTGACATTAAAATAGAACAAATCACAATTTTAGATGGTTTCCGAATAGTTACTGCATACTTAGGTTGTATGATTCGTAAATATCCACAGTATCATCAGAGAAATTAGATCCTTACCATGGCTTACTCTTTTGCCCGATAAGCGTATTTAATAGCCCAAGAAAATAATAGGGGTTGATCACACGGGGACCAGATTAGGAAATTTATCGATTCTTTTGTTCAACAATTTTATTGACAAGTTGGCGTTCAAATTACATTGATGAATGCTCGCATGCATCAACGCCCCTCTCTCAATAATATCAAGTACTACCATTGTTAAAAAGAGATGATGAGTTACAGTCGGCAGGGAGCAAGAATAGAAAATATTATTCTGGAGAAAATGTGGAGAACGAAAAAACATCATACTCTTGTGCCCAGAAAAAAGAACTTCTAGCCAAACATTGTCAGACTCATAGTCCTCACAGTCTTCCCGACTTCCCGATTAAGCACAGCTCTTGCAGCTGGAAGCGCCTTTCTGCCATAGGAATATTACAGTTGTAGGTTCCATGTTTTGGTGACGCAGTTTGAGTACGGCTGTCGCACCTAACACGGGAGCGGATGCTTCTCTAATCGTAACCGCGCCTCAGGCGGCCAATGGAAAATTTCCCAAAGCAGCGTTCGCGGTGATAAGGATATTCTGGCCAATGAAGACAGTTGCCACCGGTTGAGCCATGCCCCCACCGTTTTTAAGACGGAGAAGTGTGCACGTGACCCATTTCCAGTTCTACATGTCGGCTTCTTTCGACTGACTACCCGACAGAGAACGTAGGCGAACTAAATAGAAGGTTGGCCCTGCTTACAAATCACGCCTAAAATGACTGATTAAAACCTTGAGTTGTGTATGTTGACTCATAGTAGCTTAACTCTATTTACGAAAATTCCCGCCCTTAACCCCTTGACTTGCCTTCTTCCGCAGATCAGAAGATTTCTCATATAAATTGTGGGTCATATCTTGTCTATCAGCCGTTTATTATTTCTTCGTATTTCTGTGAACTTTGAGTCATTCTGCACATTTTTTATTGTAGGACATCCCTACATACATAGTTTTGCCGAATCATTTCCATGACTACTTAAGTGAGGTGCTGGGTTTCTTTTTCATTTTTCACTTCCAAGCTCACGTTTTATTCTAATTGCACGTCTGCATTCAATACATCACATTGGCGTCGCCTTAAGGGTCCACAAAATAAAATGAGCCTGGAAAAAGATCACGGGGACTCGTTCCTGGTTGCAGTCAAGAAACCACAGTACAAACCAAATGCAGATGAGACTCTTGGTAATATTCTACCTTCGTATTCTATGTTCACAAGAACCATTGGCATGAACGCCAATGTTCCAGAAGAAGAAGAAGAACCTCTGCAGCCACCCCCAACATATCTGTGTACTACAAGCCAGAGTTCTATTGTGTCTGATGATAACATCAGCAACATTTCTAGTCAAACCTCATACACACTGTCTTCATCTAATAATAATGCGGTTACACTGGATGCATCCACTTCTTCTACTCCTCCCACTCAGGTGAGTGACGATTCCAGTAGCACCTTGGATGGCCAATTCATTATTGCCGATGAAAACACAAATACTTGGCAGGAAACGATTTTGGATAACGTTCATAAGTTATACAACATGACGTTCGAGAAGCACAAAATTACAGAGGCTGTCAAAATTGAAGTTTTCTATACTAAAGATATTGGAGAGATTGGAAAAAAACCTGAATATATTGATCCGTTCATCTTCGAGTATAAACAAGGCGATTTCTTGAATGGGTATATAAAGATTCAAAACGTTTCCCCCAACCCAATTCCATTTGAAATGTTTTATCTCCTTTTTGAAGGAAACTTTATGATAGCAAATTCAAGGGATAAAAATGACAAGGTCCCCGTGAAAATTAGAAAATTTCTAGAAATGTTTGATTTTTCAGCAAGTTGGAATGAAGCTCATATCAATAGACTAGTTACAGACGTGGCAAATCCATTCTTCTGTTCACAGATCCGTGATCCTGTTGATGGATCATACCTCTCATTCAGTGATGACAAGGTAATATTACCAGGAAGAGTATACAAACGATTTTTTACTTTTCGTATTCCAAATAACTTGTTGGATAGCGAATGCAATGAGCATAATTTGTCAAAGCATATAGAATTACCGCCAACAATGGGGTTGTCCAGATGGGAAATTGGCCACTTTCCAGAAAGAGAACGTAATAAAATCAAGGATTTCTCAATCATTAACACATCCATAAGTTATGGTGTAATGGCAAGATTTATTGGTCGTAAATCTACTTGGGAGCATGATTTCGGTAAAATTAATACTGATCTGGGGGATAAGACACGTTTGATAAACTCCAAAGGGGATGAGTATATAATTTTGAAGGAATTGACTAACTATATTCGTGTTGTGCAAAAAACCAGAATACCTCCAGAAAGCGAGAGATTGATGAAGTTGGTGGAGAACAAGTTGATGTATGATAATTTTGTTAATAGAGTAAAGGAAAAGATCGAGCACGGTGAAAAATTGATCACGTTGATAGAAGATGGTAAATTTGATGCAAGCATTGATCTCTCTAAGCTGTTGTCAGAAGCAGAATTACAGTTGGCTAAAGTCAGACAGTCTTATAGACCAGATGATGTAAGAGATATGAAATTAAATCCACAAAAGGTTGAATATTATGAGACATTCTTACCCTTGATTAAGAAATCAATTACAGGATCCAAGAATGCAGGCACTTTGAAGATGTCAACTGAGAAAAAAATGCATTGTGTTTGCTATATTCCGCCAGATAGATTCAGGGAAAACTCAATTGATGAAATTACGTCCAGTTGGAAGTTTACTATCCCAGTTGATCTCGAAGTAATATTCCCATTTGCAGCACCCAATAGACAAGTTCCACAAATTAAATCAGTGGATGCAGAATTGGTTGTTTTGACAATAAGATCTCCAAAATTTCCTATACCATTTGAGTTTAATCATGATTTGATATTCAACAAACACGTGAAGAACCATCGGCCATTCATCGACTTGGATACATTTGACAATAATATTATAAAACCATTCCAAGAGTATTCTACAAAGCTTTACCAAGTATATAAGAAACTTGGTTCTGACAATTTCAAACTTGAAAAGCAGTTAGTGGATGATTTAAAAGCAATTTGTCAATTGGAAGAGAAAAATATGAACCTAGTTATTACTGATACAAAGATTAATGGATTTAATCTGTTTAATTCAAAGGCTTTAAAATGGGAAGAAGACGAAAAGTCTGCGAAGACAACCTTGAAGATAGATATTAACTTAGAGAGCTTGATGCTAAAAGGATTGAAAGGAAGTCATAACATTATGAAATCCTATGATCGATTCAATTTAGTTCCTGATTTCCAGTCATGCTTTATGAGTAGAATGTACTACATCCGACTTGTTGCTACGTTGTCCAACAATGAATGTGTCAAACTTAAAGTTCCCGTTAGAATTCAAAAAGTCACATCATAATTTATTTCGTCTCACGCTGGTTGTGAAACACAACTATAATCTGCATTTAATTAATACATATGTAATAGAGTTGCAAATCGTTTCTTTTGATCGTAGGTCCCAATATTGAAATTGATCAACTAAATACAGCCAATTTTGCTGAAGTTGACATCTTTCTTCCGGTTTGCTCTATGACGTAATCTGCAGCAACGCAGAACAAATCGCAATACTTTGTGAAATTTTCTCCTGCATGCAAACGCTCCTTGCAACATCCTTTACCCGTATCAGCATGGCAAAGTCTGTTATCACCGAGTCCTTGAGAACTGGTCGCGAGCAATGATTTGTCGGTGCAAAGTGATGTCATCCTCATACCCGTTAAAAATGTTGCTTCACAGGAACCACACTTTTAAGCAATAGCCGTTGAATGTTTCCATACGCTCCCTCAATTTCACCCCTCGAAAACTACCCGATTTGGGAAATTGGAATTCCTTTGTTTTTCGCAACCGTCATTGCTGAGAGCAAGCAATTGAATTCAAGTTCATTTAGTAGCAATGACTGTGTAACTTAAAACAAAGAAAAATATCTTGAAAGCCACATGCCTCGGTTGAAGTATATAAACAGCGATGATATTCGTTGAAATTAAATAGCGGTACGACTAAAGCTGATATTTCAAATAAAATTTATTCAAAATGGGTTTAGCAGACAAATTTAAATCAAGCAAGAAGGAAGCTGATGATTTAGACAAACAAGGAGGAAAGGCAATTGGAAAAGACAATTTGTCTGGAGAAGTTACAAAGAACTTCAAGGATGGTAAGTTCGACAAGGAATCAGCAATTAATCAAGCCAATGATTTAGACAAGCAAGGTGGGAAGTATTTAGGAAGAGAAAATATTTCTGGAGTCGAAGGGGGAATTGGCTCCAAATTTGGTGGTTCATCAAAGAGTTCCAAGAGTGGAGCCACTGCTGGTGCTTATGGTGGTTCAACTGAGACCTACGGTTCGAGTGGTCTACAAGGCTACGGTGCTACTGAAGCCGGTGGACAACAGGGATATGGTGCTTCAGGTCCAAGTGGCCAACAAGGCTACAGTTCATCTGCAGCTGGAGGTCAACATGGATACGTTGCTTCGGGAACCAGTGGACAACAGGGATATTCCTCAACCGAAACAGGTGGTCATTCAGGATACAATTATTCTGGTCATAAGGGAACACAAGCAGGCGTTGGAAATGTTCCTGGAACTTCTGGGCAACAAGATCACGCTTCTGCTGGTACCGGGGGTAACTCGGGTTATGGCTCTACTGCAGGACAGGGAACTCAGTCAGGCTATGGCTCAACTTTAGGAGCCTCGTCTCAACCCGGATATGGCACTTCTGCAGCAACTGGTCAGCCTCCTTACGGGGAATCGTCCACTACCCATGGACTACAAGGATATAGTTCTGGAAAAGGGGGTCACTCTGAATATGGTACCGCAACTGGTGCATTAGGTCAGTCCACCACATCTGCAGGTTTGGACTCGTCCCAAAACAAGTATGGAGATAACTCGAATTACACTTCCTCTGGCCACAAGGGAACTTCTCATGGGTCTGGAACACATGGAGCTACAGGATCCTCTAGCATCCCCAAGTCTGGTTTCACCACTGGAAATGATGAGCTCGATAAGAAGATTTCTAATTTGTCACCTGAATTGCAGAAACAAGCACAAGATGCTTTCCACAAGGGTTACAATGACGCCAAAGCATCATTCAAGTCTTGATTTATCTATAAATAAACCTTTTGTATTTCACTTTCTAGCACTACCACAATAAACAATTAACTTGAACACCCACATTGAAGCATCGCGAATTCCTCTCCTCTATTTCCTTGGAGCAACCAAGTTTCCTCTAAATCTTTCAATTCATCCCCCCACTTTGAACTGTCGAAGGGATATAAACTCATCTTCTCTAATTTTTTGAGATAATTGATGTCTGAACATCTTGATTCTTGAGCTTGCTGAATTGCTTGATCAAGTATCCAATTGCGGGGAAGGAATTTAGGATTAAATTGTGACGGTTCTATCACGATGTACTTTTCTGATTGTTTCTTAACCTCATGATATGAGCGAAGCCACGAAATTACTTCTTTGTAGACGTCTTCTTTGTGGTGTCTAGATTGGCTGAAATTGTAGTCTTGTAGCAAGTACTTATCTGCAATTTCAGAGTAATTCATTGAATCAAACTTGATCTCTTGCAAACGTAAGAAAAAAATGTTGAAGTCCGTTTGAATCGTGTATAACATGTCCAACATGGGAGAAATTAGATTGATATTTTGAAAATCAGGACTTTTAGAATCAATCAATTCTTGAGCTAAGCCCAACCTCTTGAAGAATGTTTCCACATATTTTTTTGTAAATGCAAATTGATACAATTCACCGCCAATTTCAATTATTTTGGTAGCACGCTTGATAATTGGTTCTTCCCATTCTTCCTTTACACCCAGCTTAAAATTAGGATCATCTAATAGCTGGTGGCCAGCACCAATTAATTCGGCTAAATCTTCGCCAAGTCTAGTTAAATTCCACCAGATTGCAGTAGGAGTATTTCTGTAACCATATCTCTTCTCATGGTCTTCGGAATTGGGTGTATAGTTAGGGTCATACTTGTCCATTATTGAGAAAGGACCAAAGTCAATTGTAAGTCCCAACACCGAAGTATTGTCTGTATTTAAAACCCCATTTAAGAATCCATAGCACTGACACATAGCTGTAGTCTCGGCATTTCTTACTATAATTTCATAGTACATTTTGTCATAATCGGTCAATTCTCCAACTGTGGCAGAGGAATCGTCAAATAGCTCTGGCTTCAATGCAAGAAATTTTTGGAAATTTGAAAATTTTTGGCCATCGATAGTGAAGAGATTTTTAATCACATAATCTGAAAGATCACGAATACCGTCTCTATCGCCTCTCCATCTGTACAAGTCAAACGATCCCAACCGGACCCAACTCTCGGCAAATCTGGCAACAATTGCACATCGTTCAGCTGCGTGACGTTGTGCCAACGTGGAAGGTAAAGATGTTAGAGAAAGCGCTCTAGTTGTGGGAATTCCAATGGCATTCAAGTGTTCGGAAATAATGTATTCCCTGATAGATGACCGCAATACAGCCTTTCCGTCAGCGAACCTGGAGTACGGAGTTTTGCCTGCTCCCTTTAGTTGGATTTCATATTTGTCTCTATTCGAAGAGTCAGGGTGAGCCTTTTGCACCTCAAACAAATTGATCACTCTTCCGTCTCCCAATTGTCCAGCAAATTGGCCAAATTGCCACCCTGCATATGCCTGGGAATATGGTACTGGAAAACCTTCTTTTTCAAAAGTGACCTTGTCTTCGTAGAATTCCCCACTCACAATCAGTTGAAAAACAGGGTCATCCACCTCCAAAGGATCAAGGCCCAAATCGGTCAAACCTCTCTCACTGGCAGTCAAGAACACATAGTCCTTTCTTGGGGTGGGAAAAGTCCATGAGAATCCTCCACTGAGAAGATTGCGAGGAGTATTAGTAATTCCCCCAGCATTGGCAATTGCTACGTCGGTAGTAGGGATCCTATTGTCAGGTTTAATCGACAGAGGAAAGGATGATGTTTTGGGAAGCTCGATGAGTTTGTTGGTACCGGATGCCATTCTTCGAGTTGCCCTTAATAAAGTCATGAAAGAAAGGATACCCTTAATTAACCAACGGCGTACTATATGGATTTTTTCTGATAGTGGGGTGCGAAGAAAGCACCAAACCCCGCTAAAAGACCTTGGAAAGGACGGGGAAATTATTGCCCAGGTCCAGTTCTGGTACAAGAGACAGCAACAATGCATCGCGATCCTTTAGAATCTTTGAGCCAAAGGGGTCGCTAGTAAATGTTTAATCTCATAGTAGCTCACAGAGAGTCACTAGTAGCGAGCATTGGATGAGTCAAGGATGGAAAATCGTGGCGATCGGCCAAGAAACCACCCTTATCTTCCATTTTAGTATTATAGATGACTACATATATATAACCCTATATACCCGGGCCGCTCACTTATGTAGGCCTTGCGAAGAAGTAGGAGCAAATTTGGCCCGGCAATTTGCAGCCGTTAACCGAAGCCACATCGCGACGCGTGCATTGGGAATACAGATCGCAAACACACATCTCATGATCAGCTCTTGGACATCTCTTGGCCATCTCATGTTGACAACCAGTACAATGAGCTCCGAACAGCCCCAAGACAACGACCCCAGCCGTATAGAAGCTTCACTTGCTGGAGGGTTAATGGACGTCACCTTGTAGTAAAACGCCGGTGCACGTGAGTCGGGTCCACGCACTCATAACCAGGCACCAATGCGTTCCTGATCGATATTTTTTGCCAACTGCAAGACGTTTGGCTCCACCAGTAAATCCTCGTTAACCGACACAAGAAATATTTTGCTTCATTGTAGCAACGGATCAGTCACCGTTCTTCCTGCAGCTACCGCCAGTTTCCGTTTTCACAGCATTTTCCACCGTCCTTGTATTTTCAGTGTTCGTGTTTTAGTCGCGTTGTGGCCAATTTTCACCCACCGTCGTCAGTCGTAGCATTCAATACAAGATGGCTCGAGGAAGAATTAGAATCTTGGTGTTGGTATTGTTCTGCTTGCTTGCATTCCAGTTGATACGATCAAGGCATTTGTACCAAGATGATCTCCAGCCACTTTTGCAAGTGATTCCAGGAGAAAAGAACACAGTTTCTACCCAGCAACGACGGCCCACACCAGGGAATAGACTAGACAACCCTCCGAACGAGGTGATTCCCCAGGCGGGTCCTGATTCAAAGGACAACAAGCAATTGATGCCCCAGTTGAAACATCCTGATCCTTACGAAGATGACATCCAAGATGATATAGCTCCCGAAAAGGTGAAACCCAACTTGCCTCCACCCAATGGTGCCAGCAAACAAGACAAAGCATCCGACAACCAACCATTAAGTCCTATTACACAAGAGAAATTGGGCAAAATTTTAGACTTTTCTATCTTTTTTGATGAATTGGAAAACTATGCCATTAAGTCACCATCGATCAAGGACAAGTACAATACAGAAAAGGCAAAAGAATTATTTTCCACACATGACGATTTTCTCTTTAGCAAGGATTATTTGGAAAATGTTTTGGATATTTCGGATGAAACCTTCAAGGAGCTTAAGGACAGCCATCACAGATATGTTTCGCAGCAAATTCCTAGGATTATCGAAGAATATGGTGTGCAAACATTCGGCAATATCTTGCCTGGCGATAAGGCCGCATGGGACAAATACCATGGATCGTCGGGAATTGTCCTCGTTGGAGGTGGACGGTTCAGTTGGTTGTCGTACTTGGTGATTAAGCAAATCCGAGCAACCGGGTCCAAGCTCCCCATTGAATTGTTTATCGCCTCCGAAGATGACTACGAAGAGGATTTTTGTCGGATACTATTGCCCAAGCTCAATGCCAGATGTAATGTTTTTGATGACAAATTGTCCAAGGAATTAACTAGTCGGTTTAATATTGGAGGTTTCCAGTATAAAATGTTGGCTATCCTAAGCTCCCGTTTCGAAAACGTATTGTATTTGGATTCCGATAATTTTCCAACCAGAAACATTGACTATTTATTCGAATGTGAGTTATACAAGGAAAACAATTTAATTCTCTGGCCTGATGCATGGGCTAGAACAACTAACCCCAAGTTTTACGAGATTGCTGGAATTGAAGTCAAGGAGAAAAAGATGAGGTATTCAAACTACGATCAGAAGCAAGCGGTTGATGGTAAACTCAAGCCACTTTCGCAATACAGCTTCAAAGATTCATGGTTTCATGATTTTGAAAACGCTCTCCCTGATCCAACCTCGGAGACGGGAATGCTTATTATCAACAAAACCTCGCATTTGAAGACCCTCTTGCTCTGCTTATACTATAATGTGTTTGGGCCGCATTATTATTACCCGTTAATGACGCAAGGATCAGCCGGAGAAGGGGATAAGGAGACGTTTATTGCCGCCGCCCACGTTATGGGAGAGCGGTGGCACCAAACTTTGAAGCAGTTCAAGTGGACCGGTTATGAATCGCAGGTGGACAGCAAATTCACCTCCAAGGCATTGGCCCATTATGACCCCATCCAGGCCCAGGACCCCGCCAGCAGCGATGTGGATGTCATTTTCATGCATTTGTCGTACCCCAAGTTTTACCCCAACTGGCTCGTGGACAATCACGACTTGGTGTACGAGGGGTCCAAGGATCACATTCGCATGTATGCCTCCATCAACGACAATGTGGGGTACGACTTTGATTTGCGGGTGCTCCTGTTCTTCACCGAAGGACTCTGTCCAAACTACTACGATGACAAAGGCAATTCCTACGACGGGGCTCACACCGCAACGTACGACAACGACTACATGGGCAACTACTTGCTCTATGTCAAAGGAGAAGAAGAGAATAACATTAAGCGATGCCAAGAGGTATTTATTCCCCACTTGGAATGGCTCCAAGAATCGTCGTTATCACAGCGACAATAGTGACGGCGCCGCCGTTTTAGTGGCTTGTCCTCGTATACATTACATATGTGCATATTTGCAATTGTTATTGCCGCGTCAATCGCGCATTCATAACCTTGAATTTGGATGGCCCAGCTATCATAACCGGCGCTGTCCCACCGCTCCGGTCGCGGCTATAACGAATTTCTTGGGGTTGGGAAAAAATACTGTCTCGGATCGACATTTTTCCGTCGGGCCGTGTATTCGGCTACCGGGATTGCACTTAAGTCATCTGAAGGCAGTTGTAAGAGCACAATCGCCAGCATAGACCCAGGCTTTGTACGCAGGCCGGCGAGATTAGTAATTGACTAAATATAAGAATTGTGTTTTCTTGAGTCTCTATAAATAGCCAGGCTGATCGCGATCGTGGCCCTCTTGATTTATTCCCCGCAACTGCTAGTGTGTTCCAGACATGACCCATCCGGACACAATGATTGCTGATGACTCCGACGAGGTGGACTTGGCTCAAATCACCACCCACGACAGGTACGATGCCAAGAAGGACACGGCGTCGATACGGTCGGTGGCGTTCCAGGCAGAGCCCAACTTTGAAGAAATCTCTGTGTTTCGAGAGATCATGTTTATGGCGTTCATGGCCTTGTCGCAGTTGCTCACGCAAGCTGCGGTAGCCCAGACCATGAACACCTCTAACCAAATAGCACGTACATTCGGGGTTGAAGAAAAACCCGGAGAGATATCGTGGTTCTCAGCGTCGTTTTCCATGACGGTGGGCACATTTATCTTGGTGTCAGGGAGACTAGGTGACATGTATGGGTATAAGAAACTCTATATCATTGGCTATCTTTGGCTTGGGGTCTTTTCGTTGTTGACGGGGTTTGCTGGGTTCACCAAATCCACCGTGTTTTTCAACACCATGAGAGGACTCCAGGGTGTGGGGCCTGCCATAATGATGCCCAACTCCCAGGCCCTTATTGGATCGTTCTACCCAGAGTCGTTCAAGAAGAACATGGCCATGGCCATATTTGGGTCAGTTGCTCCCAGTGGTTTCATTGTGGGAGCGTTATTTGGAGGGTTGTTGACCCTCAAAGCATGGTGGCCCTGGACATTTTGGATCGGAGGTATTGTTTGCATTGTCCTTGGGTTGGTATCGTATTTCGTCATCCCGAAAAAGATTGGTGCCAAGTCCAGTGGAACGTTTGATTATTGGGGATCGCTTTTGGGGGTCAGTGGATTGGTGCTTATAAACTTTGCCTTCAACCAGGGCCCGAACGTGGGCTGGAGTAAACCATACATATACGTGTTGCTCATTGTGGGGTTTGCTTGTATGGGGGCATTTGTGTTCGTCGAGGGCAAGGTGAAGGATCCGTTGGTGCCTCGAGAAGTGTTGCGAGGAGAAACGGGATTCATCTTGGGGTGTATTGCCGCTGGGTGGTCCTGCTTTGGGGTGTGGTTGTTTTACATGTTCAGATGGGCGTTGGTGGTTGATGGCTTGAACCCAGTGATGGCTGCGGTGGAAAATATCCCCTCAGGATTCATAGGGGTCCTCGCCGCTGTAACCACCGCCATCTTGTTGACCAAGATCCCCTCAGCAGTAGTGATGTTTTTGGCCATGGTGGCCTTTCTCGTTGGGATCATCATCATGGGAACAAGACCGGTGGGGCAGATATATTGGGCCCAGAAGTTTGTCAGTCTCTTGATTCAGCCCATGGGCATGGATATGTCGTTCCCTGCTGCCTGCATTTTGCTAAGCTCTGCATTGCCCCGACGCCAGCAAGGGATTGCTGGTTCGTTGGTATCGACGTTTGTCAACTATTCTATATCCATAGGGTTGGGGTTTGCCGGAACCGTGGAGTACTACACCACTAAGAACAAGCAGCCAAGTTTCGATACCACCGTATTGGGAATGCGAAACGCATTCTACATGGGAATGGGTCTTGCTGGCGTTGGTGTGCTCTTGTCTGCTGTATTTATGGTCATCCAGGTGGCCAACCGTCCCAAGAACATTGTCGAAGAGGTTGACAAGACGTCCCAGTCTCTGGAAGAGGTTCCCAAACCGTACCAATAGCGTCTACCAAGCCATTCCAGTCATTAAAGAACTACGTACTCGTAGGCTCTCGCTTATTTATTAATATATATCTTGTAATATTATGCTTAACCGGGACGACTATTGGGTGATAAGCCAATGGTGCAAAAGGCTGCAGGTTTCCCAATGCAGTAATTGTGGATCCATTTCTAATCGGACAAATCCACGATTATTGCGAACGCAATCCACACAAATTGGAAACGCAACTGCCAGTTTACATTGATTACTAAATTCGTCACTATTGATAGCCATGACAGTGCCACCAGTGTTGAAGAACCCCTTGAGCAAATCGCTCAAGGTTGCTCTTATCCAATTGAAGGCAGGGGCAGACAAGAGGGCCAACCTCGCCAAGGTCACCAAGTTTATCGAAGATGCAGTTACCACATCTACCATAGGCAAACCTGATCTCGTCATGTTGCCGGAATGCTTCAATTCTCCATACGCAGTGGACCAGTTTCGTAATTACGCCGAATTGATCCCTCTGGGGGAAACGACATCCCTTTTGTCGGGATTGGCCAAAAAGCACGGAGTGTTTATCATTGGAGGTTCAATTCCCGAGATTTCTCCAGACGAAGACAATAAGGTATTCAATACTTCGTTGACGTTTTCTCCTGCTGGTGAAATAATTGCAAAGCATCGCAAAGCCCATCTTTTCGACATTGACATACCCGGTGGTATCACCTTTCAGGAGTCGGTCACGTTGTCTGGGGGAGACAAGGCAACGGTGTTCAAGCTTGGAGATTTTGGCAATGTTGGGTTGGGGATATGCTATGACATAAGATTTCCCGAATTAGCTCTGATTGCTTCACGCAGCCCTCACAATGCCTTTGCCATGTTTTATCCAGGAGCATTCAACACAACCACTGGTCCCTTGCACTGGCATTTATTAGCCCGTGCCCGGGCTGTTGATAACGAATTGTTCACCGTGTTGTGTTCCCCTGCAAGAGATGTTGAAGGAGGTGGATACCAAGCCTATGGGCATTCCTTGGTCGTTGACCCATACGGCAAGGTTATTGCAGAGGCGGGCGAGGGCGAAGAAATTATACATGCTGAATTGGACCCCGAGCTTTTGCCTAAGGCAAGACAGGGTATCCCCGTGCATTACCAGCGAAGATTTGACATATACGGGGATTTTGTTGGCGAAGGAAAGGTCAAAGTTAGCGATAAATAACCAAATTGTCTATTCTAGTAATTACATGTAATGCAAGCTAATCGTCTTCTCTTCTTTGAATAAATTCAACCAAGACATTCATGAACTCTTCCGGTTTCTCACTGATTACCCAGTGACCGGACTCGACGTCAACCACTTCAAAATCGGTGAAGAATTTTGAAATTTCTGGAATCACATCGTCGGCAACATACTTAGATTCTGTGCCCCTAATAAACAATGCGGGACCTTTTGTCCATCTGATAATATTTGAATCGTAGGGCCAGCTGGCTATAATACCAGCATTTACCGCTTTCCCAATGATATCTAAAGGAATCTTCGATTTGATGTGTTCATGTCTTTTACCACGAATCATATTGGTCAACAAAAATTGGCGAACCACTTTGTTGTCTTCCACTTCGGCCAATTTGGCATCGACATCCTTAATGTTGGTGTGGTGGTACTTCTCCAATGATAGCCTTAACTGGTTTATGTATTTGCCAAACTTAGAGTCGGAAGCAAGCGCAGCTATAGGCGCATTGTCAACGCTGACAACCATTTTTGGCATATCGGGCAGTCTCAATGCAACAGCCATGGCAGTTTTGGCACCCATCGAATGGCCAACCAAAATCGGCTTGGCATAATCTGGAAATTTCTGTTCGTCGATAAATCTTTCAACATCGGCCGCTAACGAAGGATAATCCAACCTATTAATGTGAGGGCTGGAGCCAAAGTTTCTCAAATCCAAACAGTATACCGACCGATCCAATTTCTGGGATAATTGCTTGGCAACGGTTCTTGTATTGGACTTCGATCCGAAGATTCCATGCAAGAAGATCAATGGGGATCGGTAAAGAGTCGGGTCTTGTTCAGGTTGAAATAGATCATATTGCAATTCTACAGTCTCAAACGATTGGTAGGGATCAAGAGCATCTCCTAGATATGCCTTGTCCACGTGAGCATACGACTTGGGTATTTGCCCGATTTGAGTAGCACGTGCTGAATAGCAACGAAGAAGAGGTATCCTGCAATTGGATATCCTTAATGGCGAGAACATTAGATATAATCTATGGTTAATTGTGGATTCTCTATGTAACAGAATTTTTCTGGTGTTCCCAGTGCAAGGATCCGTATGCTAAAGCGCTCAGAGGTATAGTGAAAATGGTTTTGAGCGACAACGAAGAGACAAGAGCTACCGAACAAAGAAAACAGCGACAATATGAGGATGTAGGATGAAAATGCAACAATTATCTTTTTGGTTGCATTCAAAGCAAGCAAGAGGATGTGGGGTTTGTAGGTTTCGCCATGGTTGCGCGATATCGCTTAGTTTAAATAGATAGTTAACCTTTTGCAAAAGTAACGTACCAGATTGAAGAAAGACCCTGTGTATCTATGTATTATCTGGCATTCCGTAGTTAGAATTATGGTTTGATTTGAACAGCCACAACGTGAGCAAAAGCTAGTCCTACGATGTTCATCATCAAGCAAACGTTACCATAAATCGGGTTGGCTACCAAAAATAACGGGGAATATATTGATAATACAACAAAAAGATAAACACACTGTATAGAAGAAGTATAAGGGGATACAGAAGGACCAGTCGTATGCAGCCAAAGTGGGAATCTAATGTCTTTAATATCAATGAATGGTAACGACATTCATTTAAGCATCCAATAATTTAACATAGTTCGATGGACAAATACCAACCTGGCCATTTGCTCTCCTTGCTTGCCACCATTTACCATCTATGTCATCCACTTCCAAGATTTCATCCTTGACAAACGAAATCTCATTTATATCATCGGGGTTGGCATCGTAACTATACAATGCCTTTGCCTTGTATCTAAAAGTAATACCAGTACCATTTTCAGAATCAGTATAAACAGTTTGACGTTTGTTGTTGGTTAAATCTCTCGTTCCCACTTCGGAGGACGAAAAATTCTCCAACCCATTCAATTGTGACGAAGCCATATAACCTGGCTTATTGGTGGTATTTGTGCCGCTGGCATTAGTAGTGTTGGTGTTGCTAGCGGTATTGTTTTGCGAAGGATTCGTGGCCGTAGCTAATTGCATTTGTCTAGCACTGCCATCCTGGAAATGTCCGCTAGCTGGTTGGTTATTAGGTAAATTGACGGGTGAAACATACCGGCGGTAGTCTTCCTCATCCTCGTCCAACTCTTCCAACTTTTGCCCCTGGTGGCCGTGAGCATGAGCGTGGCCATGACCCAACTGTTCTTGGCCTCCATGGTGGCCATGGCTTTTCAAACTAAATGAATCAATGAACTGGTTGGTAGGAGATTCAGGATGGCCTCCAAAGTACAAAATCCATATTAGATTCAAAATTGACAATAATATGCATCCGGCAGCACAGCACAAATTGCCGTTTGAGTTTGAATTGTAAATTAAATTGTTAGTAGAGTTTGTGGTATAGATGAATGCAACTGACACCAATCCCACCAACGTAAATTTATACAACTCGATATTGTTGTTGGAGTATAATAAAAATATGATCAATATAATACAGATCTGATATACGATTCCCCACCATGAGAAATGAGGGAATTTGGATTGCTCAGATGCGGCAGCTCCGGCTATAGCAACTACCCAAGATATGATTCCAAAGGAAATGGTTGTTATGGCGAAGGGATCCCCCGTGAAATTAGATAATGTAAAACCCATATCCTGTGAAAGAAGGGATGATGTATATGTTGGTGTTAAAGTAACAAAGGCGGGGGCAGAGCGAAAAACAATTTCCTGCTTTGATTCGGGAAATTTCAGGTATGGGTAAAGTAACGATGTGGACACCTACACTAACAATAGGTAATATGGAAGGTTGGTCTTTATATGATATGGTGTTGGTAACTTTTTGAGATTAGAAACAGACAGCCAAGCTAGGAATAGCAAGAAACGTCGTCCTTTCTTTGGGAAACGGATCAGTATACGTGACGTATGTCAAGAATCTGACGGCAAACGCGGGCCACGGTAAGTTGGAAATGAATGAGTGAGTGTGGATGCGCTTACACCTTTGGATTCGAGGTTGATGCTGCTGTATAACAACGATGGAGTCTTGGACCAAGCAAAAGAAAAAGTACAAGTGTTTGACAAAAGAGAAGGTGGATTGTTTTTTAAACAGTAAACAGAAAAAAATAATACGAAAAACAGAAAAAAACCACCAAAAAAAACGAAATATAAAAATCGCAAAAAGGGTTGGTGCATAAAAAGTAACAAAAACTCCAAACAGAAAAATATGCACAGCACAAAGTGTTAAAAATAATATTTTCTGGATTGAGAGAGCGAATTCTTGACGTATTTAGGCCCTATTTTCTCTTCCCATGTCCTGTTCTCATATTTGTGCTAGTCTTCGCTAACTTAGGACATGATATCAGCTCCCCTGCGACTGGATGTGCCTACAGGGGTTGTGGATAGCACTATTGACAACGCAACTGGAGGGTTGCTGAACCTGGAATGTGAATCATTAGTCGTATAGTTCACATGGGGCTCACAAAGAAAGGAGGGTCCATAAGTAGGCGCAACTATTACTCAACTGGATTACTGGTGTTATTGCCGTCAAAACTGCAAAACCACTGTTGGCTTTGAAAAATGAAAATGAAACCCAGAACCTCGTCTGTTTTGTAATTTTTCTTTGATAAGCCAATGCAGCTTAGAAATGCAGCCAATATTATGCACCGCAAACAATCTTGTCTGTCATAGTATCTGCATCATCAATGTCAACCGCAACCACTGGTATACAGCTAGATGTTCGCGTGCTGCGCTTGATCTAGTCATCAGTGTGGAACCTGTCGCTAAAGCAGGATTTTTTTGCTCTTGGTTTAGGGTGATACTATACATTCACGCCCCATTTGATATTTTCTACTAGTTTTTCCTTCAATTGCAATCTGCATAATATTGTCTGCAGGCTAATAATTATTCAAAAGGTAGCCACACCACCCCTATCTTACATACAAGACGAAGCACTACAGAATATCCCTTAGATTCAAATTCAGTACAAGTCATTGATGAGCTGGTTGATATAAAGTTTAATGCGGGCATCCCAAACGTAAACAAAGCTTGCAAAGTCGTATTTTTTGCTTTGGGAGGCAGTTGATGTGTTTCGTATTTATATTGCTTTGACCAACTTCCAGATTAGTTTAGGCAATTATAGGTAGCTTAGCTATTGTTGGTTGGCCTTCAACTATTACGGTTCTATTGACTGCTCTTGTTGGACAAGCGTATTGATCGTGATGAAACTATGCAATCTACTTACTAACAATATGAATCTTTTTTATAATGGTTGACATACAATACATAACGTATATCCAAATTCACCAAAGACAAAGGGGGTCTCCTTCAAGGATTGTGATTGGCAGTACTTTGATTGTTGGAGAGTTGGTCCATTCTTTGTGATCAACAGTACAGCCTCTATCGAAAATCGTGAATATTACACCGACCTGGATGGAATATCAAGAAAGATACCAAGAGGAAGACACGCTGCACGAAAAAGCGTAATACCAATAGGAACAATACCAGAATCAAAAGATTGTAAACAAAACTGTACACTTATGTGTTGGAAAGTATCTATGCTACGGTTGATTCTAGAACATTTTTAGTTAGAATCAAGTTTAACAGAAGCAAATGCATTATTTTTTCCCTAACCTGCGTGTCCTTTGCCTTTTCAATTAAGAATGTGGAAAATAATCCGACGCGCTAGAAACGAAATGTAAAGTAGTGCAATTCTCGTGCGCGCGTGTACATTTGATAAACGTGATATATCACATGACCTATTTCTGCTGACTTTAACCTCTTTATACTCTCGTTTCTTTTTCGAATTGATGCTGGGAATTGGCAAGACTACCAATTTGCAATCAACGTAACTAGAGACGGGAACTAATTCATATTGATCCCATTTTTGTAATTTTTGATACCGGAAAACGGGGATTTGCAATGCGATCCAACCGTCTTTTCTTATCCCACAAATGCATGTTGGCTGTTGAAGTAACCAACTTGTTCTGAAACATAGTTTATATGGCTTATCACCAATTTCAATATAAGTAGTAATCTTGCGGCCATCGTAGCCTCTTATGCAAAAACTACGCCTTTTCCACGACAAATTAGCCACAATACAGAGCTAATGAGTATTCAAAAAATCAGAGACAATATCCACCAATCAACTTAGATGTAATTCCAGGGTAATTCCTAACAAGTCATCGAATGTATTGGTGTGGATTGACTCAATTCAGGACAATGTGATGATTCAGAGTCATTGCGAGTCACCGGTATTTCATGTTCTTTCAACCTCAAACTATTCGATTGTGTCTTTAACCAACAAATGCCTTTCGTATCTACATTGTTTAGTGGCATGTGCTTCTATATTTAGTTTCCAAACTGACTTGTGGAAGTTTGCAACCTTTGCATTTAGACTAACGACAAATGTATCTCGGAAATGTACAGGGCGACAGGTTAAAATTAATTCAACATTAATTGGCAAAATATTAAGACCAAGGACATTGGTGGGCATAGAATTCAGATTATTATAGTACCGACTACAGAGACAAATACTGATCATATTAAAGCCTACAACTGCTAATCCAATTCCGTTTTCAGTATTCAGTCTCAACTGGAAGTTGCTATTCCTGACTCTCGTTCGAAAAATTAAGAAAGCTTGAAACTGCAAAATATTTTTTAACTGACTTAAGGTCAGTCGAAAAAGTTCCGAGAAAACCCGATCAACTTCAAATTGTCAAACCCCAGGCTTTTTCATTGATAATGATTCTTTTAGCGACCGTTTGTTTCAATCACTACAATATGTTTATGCTTCGGAGTTTGAATTCCTTCGGGACTTTTGACTCAATTTGACTTTCTAATGTGTAGTACTTTTCGCACTACTCTATTATTATTTGTTTTACTTTGATTATACTTAGGAACAACTCGGGTGATTGCTATAGTAATCGCTTTCTGATACCTTTTAAGCGAGGAATTAGAGCAATAGTCGCCCAATCCGTTTTGCCGATGGGCTATTGAGCCGTATGTCTCCGTTAGTTGTGGCCCTGGAAACACGGAGTTAGAATAGTTGTTGCACGAAAACGGATTTTATTCTTTCAAAGTAGTATGGGCCCCCGATAAACGTGACCCCTGAAATACATTTCACTTACAACGACACAATATGAGCAAATTGTTCCGAAACATAGACCGCTCATGTTTATTTGCAACCTGTAGTTGGAACCTCAAAGATATAAATATTCGGTAGTTCGAAAGTATTCTCTCAAGTTGTGGTTCAACATAAATATCACAATTACTCCATTGCACGAATTCTGATAAACTGAATACAATGCTTACAAGAACCATTCAAAAAAGGTTATCTGCTGCGTTGGTAATAAGCAGATACTCTTCAACTTTATCAAATAGTCTTCCTCATACCAAGCCGGAAAGAACATCTGTTCTTGACATTTCTACAAAAGTATACAAAGAAACAGATATTGCTAAACATGACGATAAGAGTTTCATTACTCATCCCATGTTTCCCCATCCACCTTTCAATGAAACCGATTGTGAGAGCGTTGAGTTCACACATCGGGAACCCAGAACATTTGGTGATAGAATGAGTTATCGCGGGATTCAAACGGTTAGAGGACTTTTTGATTTGGTTACTGGTTACAAAAAGTCTCATGATATCAATGAATTCAAGGGAACAAGATACGAAATGACGGAAGCGAAATGGTTGACAAGATGTATTTTCTTGGAATCAATTGCCGGAGTTCCGGGTGCTGTTGCTTCATTTATTCGCCATTTGCATTCATTAAGATTACTTAGAAGAGACAAAGCATGGATAGATACGTTATTGGAAGAGGCATACAATGAGAGAATGCATTTGCTTACTTTCATAAAATTGGGTCAACCTTCGTGGTTTACCAGGTCAATTATTTACGTTGGTCAAGGTGTATTTTGCAACTTGTTTTTCTTTGCATATCTCATAAATCCAAGGTATTGTCATCGTTTTGTTGGCTACTTGGAAGAAGAAGCTGTTAGTACTTACACGCATTTGATAGATGAGTTGAATACTCCAGGAAAATTACCTGGGTTTGATCATGTGGAAATTCCAACAATTGCCTGGCATTACTGGCCAGATTTGACAGAAAAATCCTCTTTCAAGGATCTTATCTTGCGTATCCGGGCAGATGAAGCAAAGCATAGAGAGGTGAACCATACTTTGGCTAATTTGCAACAAAAGTCGGACAGAAATCCATTTGCTTTTCAGCTCAAGGATGCAGATAAACCACAGCCAAACCATGGGTTGAAGGTCACTAAACCTACTGGCTGGGAGAGAGATGATTTAATTTTATGATCTACGTTTACATGTATATAGGACGCATTTAGGTTGAATTGACATTGCAATATGGTAGTGACAAAAGAAATGTCGCAAGTACATGTTGAGATGGTCACCTGACTTCCCATTGTTTTCTAAGTCTTCTAGAACCTTCCAAAACCCAACGCTCTACAAACCCTCTATTTCACCACAAGGCCAGCTCAGCACCTATTATTGTAATAAATACGGTATAATCATCACATGTTAGTTTGAGAAGGAAAATAGATAAAAGTTAGCTCTTTTGCAATTTGCGTGGACCCCGTTTTGTTTGGCCTAAATAGAAAGCAACTTGCGCAACAGTAGAAAAAAGTCACATTAAACTCTCATCTCACCTGACAAAATATTATACTCACAAACCATTCCAAGCTTGCTGTTCCAGTAGTATAGCAGTGTCAACTACCATGGGTGATTATGCACATAAAGATGATTCGCTAATCGATCTCCTCAAAACACCAACTGAAGATAATGATATCCAGGTTATAAATCGTGACAATGCCAATGCCAATGCAGTTTCTTTGACACCAATATTGAGCACTAATTCATTATATCCCGATGTCTTTGATATAGAAGCACAAGAGCCCCACATAAGTAACTCAAGCCATACTGGTGATGATAATAATGTTGATGATAAACAGAATGGGGATCTTGCCGGACATTCCCATTTGTTTTCAAATGAGCAAGACGAACCCCATCTGACAACTAGTCACGCCTCAAGCAAACACCATCACATCCAGCAACAACCACATGAATTAATACCATCAGAGTTTTCCAGTCACATTATAAACACTAAATATCCAACCATAGCAAATTCTCCACCACCAATGCAACCACTTTCAGAGTCGGTTATACCGAACTCTGGACTCAGCTTTCAACCTTTGGTATTACACCAACCTGATGCTCGACCATTAATGCCACCACCCAAGCGCAAAAAAGAGAGTTCAGGTCCCAAGTCACGACCAGCATTTGTGATGAAAATGTGGTCCATGGTTAATGATCCCAAAAACCATAATTACATTAGGTGGAATGATGACGGAAAAACCTTCCAAGTGTTCCATCGAGAAGATTTTATGAAAGATATTCTTCCTCAGTACTTCAAGCATAGTAATTTTGCAAGTTTTGTTAGGCAATTGAATATGTATGGGTGGCATAAAGTTCAAGATATCAGTAGTGGTACTTTGAATAGTGCAAAAGGAGATAAAGCTAATGACGAAATTTGGAAATTTGAAAATCCAAATTTTGTAAGAGATAGGGAAGATTTATTGGACAAGATTGTAAGAAATAGAAATACTCAGAGTGAAGAATCTTTTGAACAGGGTAAACAAGTAAATTTAAATTTGGTCATAAATGAATTGGACAAAATTAAGATGAATCAATATGCTATAACCGAGGACTTGAGAAGAATCAGGAAAGACAACAAAACATTATGGCAGGAAAATTATTTGACAAGAGAGAGACATCAAACTCAAGCTCGTACTCTCGACAAAATTCTAGAATTTTTGGCAGCTGTTTACGGGAATACTAATGCGGGAAAGATTTTGGAGGTCGACGATTCTCATAACGAATTCAATCAAATGATGACTCAATATAAGCAATCAAGATCTTCACAATCCCCGGGTCCTGCTAGTGCGCACATTAATTCAACGAATCCAGGTCCACCATATAGACCTAGATTGATGCTTACTAACAAAGCACATAGATCAAGTCCTCAACAGCCAGATGGGCCAAAAGATAGAACATCGTCTACTTCTGGATCTATTGAAGAGATTATTAGGTCCTATGATGATGAGAACAAGAACACCAAGAATCATCAATTTAATGCTGATACCCAAAATGCAGTGAATAGAATTTACCAGCAAATGATTAATGGGGAATCGGTTGGATCTCCTAGGCATTATTACCCCGAAGTTCAATCTCCGAATCTCGGGCTGTACAATAACATGCATTCCAAAGATGAAGATGATTTGATAAGTGGATTGGAGCAAAATATCACCAAACAAGGACAATCTATTCAACAAGTACAAGATTGGATTGAGAAGTTAGCCAGTCAACAACAACAGCAGCAAGCATCGATAGATCAATTAGAGAAGGAAAATGAAGGCGGATTTGATGAAAGCGTTCATGGAGATTTCGATGTAAATGAATTCTTACAAAATGGTGTTGCTAATGGCAATGTAACAAACCTGCCTGTTGTCATTACTCCAGATTCAGCCGGTACTCCTAGGAGTTCCAAGAGATCTATTGAAGAAATCTATGATGGAAATGAGCACTAATTAAGTTGAAAATGTGCAATTTTGTAAATCTACATTATTTTATCTGGTATAAAAGGAAAATTAGCATCTACTATGCAAAAGGTAGATTTGATTATTTATTATGTAAATGTTAATTTCGTTAATTTAATAAATAGGGTGGGTACGGAATAATTGTGAGGTTGTAAATCAGTACTCTATATACAAGTTCTGCAAAATTTTTACAAAAATTATAGATTGCGACAAGAAATTCCAGGAATGATTTTATCTTCCTGTTTGCTAATTACGTTCTTGAACATTTGCATTGGCACAAGAACACATAGTGAAGAAGTGACCTAGTAATCAGCACTTGCAAAAGTCGAATTAGGTTGGTAGTGTAAATTCAGGTCAACCCATTTCAATTAAAAATCAATATGTGGACGTACACCACGCTATTTTCCAAAAATAGATAACATTCGTAGGAGAAAATCATGGGGTCTTAGATGCTTCTAGATTAAAGTTTACGAATGCTTATAATTTAATATTTGAACACAGCAGTCTATGCTTTTTGATAGAACAAACATATATATTTCTGCAGAATTTACGTATCAAATTAAAAGTTGCAGCAATGCCAATTCTGCGGTATTTTTGAAGACATTTCATCTTAGAAAATACTATTGGAGTAAGTGTTCATAGTACATTCCTCACCTCGCCGATCTCACGTAAAACCTTATCTTGAGATCTCACTAAAACTTTATCTGTTTGAAATAGCCTACGTTACCTGTAATGTACAAGAGAGGTTAGACGCAAGAATTTTAACTTCGGAAATGCGACCAAATTAGCACCTGAAATAAGGTTTTGACAATGGATGACAAGGCATACTTCTACTGCAGTTGATATATATGGTTTCGCTTATCAATCATGGTTTGACCAACGTGAGACTAGTCAGTAGCAATCGCTGCTATTTGGAATTCATGGTTTTGATTTGATCAGCTTACTTTTGGTTTCGTGAATAGCATAGGATAAGCAGACTTGCAGATTGATGAAATCTTAATGATACATAATAATATTAAAACAAACAAATCAATTGCTTGCAAATTATTTTTTTATGACGGAGAACGTACAAACATTTTCCATTATATCACCTACTTTTCCTTGATCTTGCCACAGGCTAGAGGTTGGCAAAAGCACATGAAACAGGGGGAAGCACACTTTTTCTTTACCCACTAAGATAGTTTACTGCCTGGCCCAAATATTGTGGCTTAAGCAACAGCAAATGATCTAATTCCGGGACTTTCATTAGTGTTGAGAAGAGCATGAATCTCAATAAATCATGTCAACTGCATAATTCACAGAACTATCCGAATTGACAGCTTTCAATAACATCTGTTCTCGGCTAAATATTACATATTGAGCATTGTCAAAGATCGAATAAAGGATCACGAGCCGAATAACATCGATCTTGATGGAACCTCAATGAACAAATACATCTCCATGAGGATGCTAATACTCTAGTCAAGGTACATGTAATTAATAAAGTATTTATATTCTTTGTATGCCCTATCTCTTTGAAGTTGGGCCCATTCTTTCCATCTCAATAACTCTCACCACCCCCTAAGCTAAGGTTCCAAATACGAAAATTGTCTAAAAAATATTCCTCTACTGATAATCATTTTCCCATCAGAAAAAAAGTATTCAGGAAAACGCAAATTTTACTAAAGGGGTCACCGGACATTGATTACAAGAAATTTAGCGCCAAGATTGCAAAAAATAAACTTGCACCATCGACATTGCATCGGAGCATCATGTCTTCTGGTATTTTGGACCTTGGGATAAGAGTCCCCCAGCAGAAGCGGGTGTACAGCAAAGGTGGATGCAGAGAGTGCAAGCGAAGAAAAATAAAGTGCGACGAAGGGAAACCATATTGCTGGCAGTGTCTCCGGTTGCGCAAAGAATGCAGTTATCCTGAGGTTGGAGAGAAAGTGTTGCGAGTATCTAGAAAGAAGCAAAAGGAACAAGATACTGGTGATGAACATCTGGATTCGAATGGTCAGGAACTACTGCGTCCTGCACTGGCCCAAGATAAACCGTGTGAGTTTGTCAAGGAAACAATCAAGGTAAAAGATTCGAAGAAGCAACGACCCAGAGCAAATAAGATCACCAAATTAAGACTGAAACTGAATGGCCGTGGTGTTCTGGTTCAAATACATAATGGTGTACTGGAACAGGACGCTGTTGCATATCCAAACAGAGATCAGCCACCCCCCCTCGATCATCAGTCACCCCAGAGTCATTCTCCACTTCCCTATCAAAAGATTCCACAACAATTGTTAAACCAATCTCCTCACCAATATGCATATGCGTCACAACTGACAGCGACATCTCGCCCCATTAACTTCCCTTCACAATTTCGCAGTTCTTCCTACCAGCACGTGTCAACGTTGCGTGCCCCAGGTTTACCTCCTCAGCTGAATGTTGTTCTTTTAGATAACAACAAAATACCTCCAGCTAGAAACGTCACCAATAACTCATATGTCCAGAATACACTGTCTTTCAATCATCATTCGGTTCATACAGCAAAACCACCTATAATCTTACCCCCCCCTACTCAATCATCTGTACATATTAACCAATTCGTACGACATGATCAGTTTGCATCCAAGAAGCTTAAGTTCGAAAATTCCTTGGGGAGTAATTTGCAGAACTCTTTACCCCATAAGTTTAATACAACTTCCATAATGAGTCTTTTGAATGATATCAAGTCACCTTTAGGTAATTCTTCATCGTCTAACTCGGACACCCATATATCTTTTAGTCAACAACCTTCACCCATGCAAGCTGAAACAGACCAACATACCTCCAACTCTAATACCCCTACGAATGGTACTCAGAACACAGCATTGAATGAACAAATGCTTCAATTTTTTGATCAAGATGATTTAAATCTATTGGCAACCGATTTGAATAACATTGTAAGCAATATTATGTTTGAATTGAACTTTAGTTCTGCCTCTCATGAACAAAACAATAAAAAAGACACCGAGGTTGCTTCCTTCAAAGAACACACACCAAGCGCAATGGATACAAGAAGAGATTTTATACCCAAGAACATTCCATTTAGTTATATTAAAGTCAAACGGGCAAAAGACAAAATATACTTGGAAGAATTTTATAATGATTTTGCATACATCGTTTTGCCGTTTAGTTCTTATGATGAAGTAAGTAAATTTTACTTCAACCCTGCTAGAGACATTATTTTGAGGAGCGCAGCAAATGAAGATTATTTATTGGCTGCAGTGTTGGCACATGGTGCCAGATCATCGTTTTCAAAGACTAAGCTTCACGATGATGAAGAAGCATACTGCGCGTATTTATCAAAATGTTTAAAGTTATTGGGACCAGCATTAAACACGGATGATTCAAAGCATAATTTGACGTCAAACATAGAAAATGTTCTTTTGACTGTATTATTGTTGACTTCAGCAAATGCTTCTAATTCAAAACAAGATTGGAGACCACATCTCAAAGGGGCGAAAGACTTATTATTAAAAAATTCTATCCACAAAATTAAGAGTTCAAAAGTGCTAATATTTTGCAAGTGTTGGTTTGTAACACTAGAGATCCTTGCAGGTATTAGCTCACGAAAAGGGGGAACCTTGCAAACAGACCAGGAAATAGATTTATTGATAAATTCGGGTGATGAATATGAGCAAGCAGTACTTAAAGAATTGGATATTATCATTGAGAAAGGATTCAATATCATGGGTGGATATCACAATGAGTGTTACGATGGCTTTCGAGATTTGATAAAAATTCTCAACAAAATAAGGAACAAGGGCAAGTCATTTGACCCTCAAGATTCCTTTGATTATATGAAATTGTTCTCGAGGTTTCAACAGCAAACTGAATTAGAATTTGTTAATAGAAAAGGAATCCTTGTTGCTACGGATTTACCTAAACAGGAGATACCTCAGGGTTCACTAGTTGACACAATAAGGATAAACCAAGAAACGTTTGTTTTAAGTTGGATGGATATTAGTCACCAATCATATGTAATGGCATCATTAATTACACTATTGACAAAATGTTTTCACGAACCCTACACTGCACCCCAGGTACAGCTTTTGACAAATACGATTACAAACTTTGTTAGCTATTTAAGAAATATTTCCCACCCCCCGCAACAGACCATTAGATGTGCATTAATGATGTTGCAATGGCCCATGCTTGTGGCCGGTCCGAATTTGATAAGTGAAGATAATAGATCAATATTGATGAAATTTTTCTTAATCTCTTCTCAAATTGGATCAGGCGGTGCCACGATTGCTGCAAATAGGGTTAACAAATTATGGACAAAACATGATGAAAATTTGGAGATTGGTGAAGACGATGAAGACCTAGAAGATCTTGTCTCCTATTAATTATGACTGAATTATGATTCGAATTTATGTATTATTATAACTTTTATTACGAATTTAATGTATATTTAACTTTCAAGCAAAGAATACCAATTCATTTGTCCACTAACTAATTTAAGTTGGGTTTCAAACGCGTAGCTAGAATGTTCATCATCTTCACTATCACTTACATCATCTAACTTTGAACCTAGCGACTGTTTATCACTATCCAGTAGATTGCAACAGTCTTTGCATACCGAAGTCCAGTCAAGTTTGCCTCTTGACTTTAGATCTTGTACAAACCACCCTATTCTTTCAGCTCCAAGCCTTGCACCATCCAAGTTTGCCAGCGCAGGTCCCATTCTTAATGATGCATTTTTCCCCAGCATGAATAGTGGAACCTCATCATTCCACTGAAGGTTATCTGTCAAGCAAGGAAAGCCCTCCACAGTTGGTATGGGGTATTTTTCAATAATTGGTGAAAGGAATGATAACGAATTAATACTTGCTTTGATCCCCGTAGCAAAATAAATATAATCAATATCCAGAAGCTCATGTGTCTTTACATCACAATTGGAATCAACAGAATTCTTTTGTGATTCTTGGATTTGAAGTTTAAGTTGCCAGGATTTTTGCTCTTCATCCCAATGGGCATTTTGGATTTTGGTAAATTTTAACCATTCAATACGACCTTCTAGAACCAATTGGGACACCTTTTTGTAATATTCCGGATTAATTGACCCTCCCTCTCGAGCATCTTGAATCATATCAAATCTCTCTAAGTCAGTATCTCTTATATAGAAGGCAGACTTTTTCACATTTTTGTACTTTGTTACCCAGTCCAAGTGGAAATCAAAATGCTTGATTTTAATGGGTCCTCTGAATATCAAGTAAATTTTATTAATTTTTGGATTTTTTGCAGCCACTGTTGCAAGTTGTGCAGAAGTCAATCCGCCTCCGACGATCACTATGTTCCTCTTACTCGTAGATCTTTCTGGTTTTTCCATAACCTCTTTTCCTAAAAACTCAACTTCTTTATTAAATAAATGGGTAGTGTGACAACTAGCCCCTAGACTGTTGTTGGTAAATGGGAAAACAGGATAATTAATTTCTCCTCTATGGCCGCTAGTGACCAAGCAAATTTTGCAGCCAAATATTTTTCCTGATTTCGTTGTAATTACAATCCCTTTTCCGGATTCATTGGATCCCAATACATTTATTATTCTATGTTCGATTTTCATTACTTCATCCTTTCTAACCAAGTTTTGCAACAGGTATCTCTTGATTATGTCATTGCAAAAATCAGCGAAAAGAGGAGTTGATGGTCGATAATAGTCCTTCCAATCACGCATGTTAATATCAATGATCCCGCTTTTATCATGACTGCTACCATTAGAAGGAAATGGTTTTTTTTGATTATTTTTCTTCAACTGTTTCTTCATCTGATGTTTGGAATATTCTTTCCCGACCACATTCTTAATTTCCATACAATCTTTTTCCCTTCTAGTTGAATGAGCAAAGCTAACCAAACCGTCAACATTAACAGGGTCAGGATGAAAGAACATTGGTGACCTCAAAAAAGGAATTTGACAAGAATTAAATTGATTGTTCCATTGCCCCAACCAAGTGTCACTTACTGCATCGAGCACAAGAATGTCTTCAGGCGTGAACTTCTTTTTGGGCTTGTATTTAGAATCAAAACTTCCATTTTTAGATACTAGATTGATTTTATGGCGGCGTTGCTTTAACCAGTGGAACCTTTGGTGTTCATCTTCAGTGTATATTGAACCCGGGCAATCTTCACATAGTCTTGCCGTTGCTGCTAGCCCACAAGTTCCCGCGCCTACAACAATGACCTCATAAAAGTGATCTTTAAGAATCTCAACAGGTTCGGAATCAGTCATAGCTAATATTTAACAGTAATCCATGTCATTTCTTTTGATCATTTATCGAATTTATATATTTCGTAGTTGCAAATCTGAAAAGCGTAACCACTAAAGTAGCAGAATAACTACTAAGGTAAGATCAAACACAAACGATTTTACTGAAACAAAATATACAATTACTTATCGCTTATAGAAGCAACAAATCCTTCAATAAGCGCCAATAGACCAACTGCACCTGGGTCAGGAATGCCACCTTCTGCTTTAAATTCTTCTTCATTAACATAACTTGCTCTGCCAAAAGAAGCATGTAATTTTTTTGTCGATTCGCAGCCTTTTTTGGCCTTAGCAGCAGCCTTGCCAAGGTCGCCCGATTGGTACCAGGTGTCAGCAAAAGGCTGAAGTGTGTCAATTAATGTTCTTCCTCCGATTCTCGCACGTGTGTACTTGAACAAGCCGTCATGTAAGGCGTTGTAGAACGCAGTGGCCAAAGACTTTGGCGTCACCTCGGTAGCACTCCTAAGGTTTTGCACTAATGCTGTCAAGTAGATGGAATAAAGTCCTCCTGAGGTACCTCCCATGCTGTCTTCGACAAGCTCAGTGATGGCAGAAAGAGTTGCAACGGGATCGGACAAACGGCTCTTGAATTGCTCATCCTTGTTCAAGGCTTCCAATATAGAGTTTGCACCATTAGCAAGTGTTTCTCCGCAATCTCCATCTCCAACGAGGGTATCAAAGTGAGTTATCTTTGGCTCTTGGTTAAGCAAATTAGACAATGCACTCTTTAAGTACTTCTCAAATTGGCTTCCGTCAATCTTTAGACTCGAAGAGACTACAGGCTGGTTCTTCATAGGGGACTCGACATACTTTATTTCCTGTTGCCAAAGTTTTGCGTCAAGCACTTTTGGTTTCCATCCCGGTGCATTAGTTGGAGTGTCCAAGAATTTCAAAACATCGTCAGAACTAAATTCAATTTCAGACTTTGAAAGATTACTCAAATTCAATAAAGTAATGGAAAAACCGGGAGAGTTAAACGATGTGACGAAATCACTGACGTAAACTCTCAGGGGATACTTTTTTAATGGGCAATTGTCCAACACATGTTGGGTAATGGCGAACATCTCAAACGATGAAGTTCCTCCTATATTGTTTACCACCAATACATATTCATCATTTGCCAAATCAAAGTCAACATAATGACGATCTTTGTCTTCAGGAGAAAGAAGCTTGTGGAACATGTCCTTAATCAACTCATCTAGGTTGGGAATAGGCTTGAGCTTAGTTCCGGGTTCGTTGTGAATACCCAAGCCAAGCTCTGCTTCATCTTCGTCATTGAATTCAATATCTTGTTCCAGTCTGCCTGGTACCGATGTACGATCCAAACTGGCAGCTAATGTCACCAAGTTGTCATTGACAGCACGGCCCAATGCAGCCACAGACTTGAGGTCGGATTCGGGCAAGCTTGTAGCTGCACCCAATACCTTGTGAACAACGGCTGTTCCTGCCAATCCTCTCCTTCCAACCATCTTGTTTTGTTCTCTTCCCACGGCGACATCGTCGCTCACAGAAACCACTTCGACATTGTAGCCCTCGCTTTTTGCTCGCTCCGCCACCAACCCAAAGTGCAACACATCTCCTGTATAGTTCTTGACGACAATGATGGTTCCTTTTTTCTTGTCAGACTTCGTCTTGATTGCAGCCATGATCTGCTTGGTGCTCGGAGAAGCAAAGATGGAACCACTGACGGCTGCATCAAGGAGATTGTCGCCCACAAACCCTCCATGGAGGGGTTCGTGTCCGGCACCCCCACCGCTGATCAAGGCGATCTTGGTGGCGGTGTCGGAATGAGGGTTGAACACCACCTTTTCTGAGGGGATCAATTGCACCGCCGGATTGGCTGCAACCAACCCCTTCAATTGAGTGACGACAATGTCCTCGTCCTTGTTGTACTTCCAATGCTTTGCCAACGTCATTTCTCACGCAGTAGACTATGACCAAAAACTGATCCCTGTGCTCGGAGATCGCAATTGATTGCTTTACCCAGATGTCTCCTGGTTTCAGGGTTTGTCAATCACACTACTTGTGCAACCATAACACCACTATGGTGACGGCTACGTGCTCACGTGAGCCCATGGTGGTAACCCTACAAACTCGTTTCTCAGCACTGGTAAGTACACTGTTTATTCGTACCTACTGAACTACTACATTTCTGACCCCTCTATCACTGTAATTGTAGGACAGTGTAAGCAGTGCTAACGATGGTGGAATTTCTTTCGTAGAAATTGCTCAAAATCCTTCTTGTGTACTCGAAAGAGTAACATGGTGGCCCGGGCATCCTCCACCGACGAGTGTTCTCCGTGCTGGATGTCTAAGTTTAGAAATTGCTGGGTCAATTTTTTCAAACTGGGAGACCGACCGCTGGCAATTTGCCGGAAAGCGGGGTATTGGGCGGTGTCTCTGGTTCGGGACTTTGGATGCGACAAGAGCAACGCTTCCAAATCGTGGTGTACGGCGTGGCCCACCAATATTCGGTCGTTCAAGATGTCTGCCACCCTCTTTTGGGCGTCAGCAAACGGTATGGCCTGGTGCATGTGTCCTGGGGTGATTCCACTGACCCACGTCCGCCAGTCAGTGACCCGTTCCCCCGGCTGAACAATCTCATCCATAATGGTATGGCCGTAGAAGTTGACAATAGACACTCTTGCCAACGCTGACTGCTCTCCCTCGGGCCCGACGCCAACAAACTCGCAATCGATAGCCACATACTTGCCAACATCCTTCTTTTTGCCGTCACTTCCACGAGGGGTAAGAGTGTACGTGCTGGAGACGTCTCCTACGTCATCGGCAGAGATGCCATGCTCCTTGTTCCACAAAGCATATCCGATAGCAGATACCAGTTTCGTGGATTGGGAGTCCGGAGCCAGGTCCAGCCTGGCCTGTGCAGGGTTCTTCTTTGTATGAGGCTTTTTTCGTATTTTACTAGTCAGAGTGTTTCCATTACTCTTGATCTTGGTATTTAGCCTCTTCCAGTTCTGTGAATGGCTTGCCATCGGTGACGTTTAGAATGTATTAGAAAACGGTAAGAAGTTCCGATCACATCGCGGAAAAATTTCTGGCCTTTTTTGCACCCATAAAAAGGCGACTGTCACGGGACAAGTTGGATGGCAGTCTTTAACGATACTGTTGAGAGAAATGGTTACCAGTTATGAACGTGTAGAAATCACATGTAGTTGTCATTATTAGAGCAAACCATGCTTCAAATGCTACATAACATTTCTCCTATTGGTTGGATATTTTTAACAAATCCCAATTTTTACATTAGCCACTAGAAAGATTATACACTTGTAATACCCATTTAAGCTTGTCAATGATCTCCTGACACTCGTTTTCGCTAGCTGCGACGAGATAAAACTTTTTGATAGGGGCCTCTTTGGAGTTTGTACCGTCGATTTGCCTCTGCACCACTATCTTGAAGTAGTTTGGTGTTTTAGTATTTTTGTATTGCTTGAGCTTGACAATCTGCGTGATATGGAATGAATAGGTCTTGGACAGTTGCTTGTTGTGGTACTTGCTCTGGTAGTAATGATGATTCAAATAATTGTGATGATGATGGGTTGTTCCCTCGCTCTCGTTATTCATAAAGGTTTCACTATTGTTCTTTAAAATAATATCATCAGGAGGAGTCAAATGGATGTAATCACCATCAATGATGAAATTCTTTTCGCTGAAATTCTTGATCTTAATTCGACTATTGTTTTTAAGCACCTTCCACTTGAAGTATATCGTGTTGATGTTGGTGGGTAACTGTGGGTTGTTGCCCTTAAGTATATCTTCAAGATATTTGTTGACAGTTCCAGACTGATTGATAGAATGTGCCGACTTTCTTCGATCTCCTGGTGTTTTGGTTACATTTTCTGTTACATCAAGTTTCAATTTGCCCATATTATCCTCGAGTTGATTTCCACTAGGGGTTATGTTAGGTAAGGTGAATTCTGATGGTGTAATGTTGGATGCTAACATGGCATTATCATTTATGGTTTTTATTATCAGATTAAACCTTGTTGTCGAGGGAATCAATTCTAACAGAGTTGTTGATAATTCTCCAACTTTTTGCACATCTCTGATAAAGTACCCCTTGGTAGTTTGGGGGTCGACTTGTCTGAATCTATAATCAGTGGTTATCAAGTCATTTTGGGAACAAAATTCTTTCAATACTTGCCCCATGGTAAGATTATCGCCAACAATAAATGTCTTCTTTTCGGGAATGCCATCGTCCATTTCAAAGACAGTGATCTGCAATTCAATCTCGTTGACATTATCATCCGTTGATTCCATAATATGGTCAATACTAGTCCTTTTTCTCTGAAATGCTTCTATACTCATTCTGAATTCTCTTGCTAGCGGGGTTACCTTTTCATTTTTGATGATCTCACTTTGGTCAGATAACTTGCAGATGGCTAGTTCACTTGGTCTGTTGTAGGACGAAAGGAGACGAGAACGGTCTAATATTCCGAAAGAACCATAATTTTCGCCATCCTCATCCACGAGTTCTAATCTCCAGTAATTGGGGTTCATATAGGTAAAGTTATTAGAGTTATTGAAATCTGTTATCCGGTAAAGATTAAGCAAAATAAACCCAATACAATCAGATACAGTGACATTGTTGTTAACTTTGAGTTTCTTTAATACTGGCTTATTATCAGGAGGAACGTAAATATCCACTTCGGTGGCCTCAGAATGATCTCGGGGTTCAGTTGCATCCACAAATGAAAAGAAACTTAAAGGATTGACATTGGCAGATTTATATTTGGACTGGATCAAGGCACTCAAATTTGAGCCGCCATGTTTGTCAGACACAACAGGATTGACTTTTTCAAATGAGATGGAAGGCTTTTTATAAGAAGTCAACGTTATCGATTTGGAGGAGCTTCCTACGAAAGAGTTCTGGAGTTTTACCGAATGTTGCGTTGAAACATTTTTGGGCACCGTATGTTGTTCAAAAGAGTCACCTCTCTTTTTCTTTCTTGTCTTTTTAGAGTTGAATTCCGACACATTGCTATTCTGGTTGCCAAATGAAAAGCTTTCACCATTTTCATTGTAGGAATCCAACATTAGCGAAGAGTCCAACATGGAGTCATTATCCAAGTCGGTGAATGCCGAGTCATCAGAATCGTCTTCGTATTCGTCGCTATCAAATTCATCTTCTTCGTCTTCCTCGTCGTCTATTTCCGCCTCGCCTTCAATTGACTCTTCCTCGGAATCGGTGATTTTATCATTTACGTTGTAGTCTCGTACCACATGGCCATTTGCATCCACGGGAACCTTGAAGTCACTGTCGATGGTGACCACGTCGCTGGTATCGTTGAGCAATTCTTTCTCAGTCAGGTCGCCTTCGTCTGAGGGCTCGTTCAAATCCGGGGAACGCATATCCTGGGGCCCAAATACATGGGCGATTGGCTCGCCGTCACTGTCACTATCGCTGTCGGTGCTGGAGCTGACTCTATCTTTGGATTGGAAAAACTTGACGATATTTGGCTTGGGGATTTTGGATCTTGATTTGGGCCGACCATTCTTGCCTCGAATGGTCTTGGAGTACAAAAGCCCGATATTGCTACTGCTTCCGGTGGAATCGGATTCCTTATTAACTTCGGAGCTAGTTTCGTGTAGGGGATCAGACTCGATCTCTGGTTCTTTGATGGGGGTGAGTTCTTTGTCGAGCACCGAGTCCATGGGGTAAGTTGGAGAGGGGTCTTTGGGGTCTATATCGTAGATATCCTTGAGCGAGGAGCTGTCTATGAACGATGGATGTGGTTTCTTGGGTTTATGCTTCTTGATCAGCAGTCGTCCCTTCTTGTGTTTGGGGTCACGACGCGGTAGGCTCCCGAGTCCCACCGGCCGCGACTTTTGGTTGTTGTGCACAGTTTTTTTGAGATGCCGGGCAATGTGGAAGGTGATGGGAGGAGAATTGGGAACGTCATTGTCGCCTCCGTCGTTGTCTGTGGGAGGATTCCATTTGATGAACTTTTGGCTGTACTCAGAGTCAGGGTCCATGGAAAGGTAGGTGGCCCGGAGGTGGCCAATCAATTGGGTGGAGTCAAGGGGGAAGGCCATTGGGACATCATATCTCAACCACACAGTCAGCACACACGAAGATAACCGTCAACGGCCGGTGTAGCAGTTACAATTCCAAGCCCTACCACCATTAGAGATCAAGCGAGTGGTGTAACGGTTCGGTTGGCGCACGTGTTCGCGTGCACGTGCGTCCCGTCACGAGGTGACGGCCCCATACAAATTTTGGCGGTGGGGCTCCGGGCACAACACACTGTCAACCGGTTGCAAGTATTCCCCATTGACGATAACCTGCAATTGACGGCAACTGCACTTTCTCATCAGGGAACCGTTGTTTTTTTGTGTCTGTTGCTGCCCGAAACCGTGAGTGTATCGATTCCACCTTGATTCCTTCCTCTGGTTGTGACGTTGGAGCCCCTGTTCTAGACCCCGTTGGTTACGTCATTTTGTCATTGTCGGCCCCGGAAGTTGCTATAATGCAAAATTAGCATAGTGTCGTCATCCACCCCCAGATTAATTCGACACCTCCCGCTCCTTTGTCGTTCCCATGTCACGAGACCCCGCCAGTGGTAGCAACGACTCCCACCTCCACCTGTTGGTCAATGATTTGCATGGCATCTACTCCAGCTACACCGCCCACTCCAACACCAGCGCCGATACCTTGGACTCAGAAACTCACCGCGCGGCCCCGCACATCACCATGACCGGACCCACCTCCGACCTCCCCGAAGTGCATATCCTGTCGCGACTCTCGTCGTTTGCAATGGGAAACGACTCGCCAATGGTCAAGTCGGCACCTGCCACCCCCAATCTGGGCAACTCTTTTGATTTCACCCTTAGGCCGTCGGCCCACAAAGCCATGACCAACTCCTCCCTAAATGTGCTCCTCGACACCCCCACTGCCGACGGTGAATACAAACAGTTGGGGTTCCCCAACTCCACAGCCCCTGACGACGGAATCGCCATGTCGCCGTCGATGCAGCAAGACGAGGAAGACTGGAACGACAAGGGTGCTGCCGTAAGGACAGTTGGCGACGGTTCTGACGCCAAGATCATCCGCAGAACCGTGGGTGACTTCAAGTTTGGCAAAGCGTTGGGCGAAGGCTCCTATTCCACGGTGCTATTGGCCACTGATAAAATCACCTCCAAACAGTATGCCGTCAAGGTATTGGACAAAAGACACATCATCAAGGAGAAGAAGGTAAAGTACGTCAATATCGAAAAGCATGCCTTGAACAGACTCAGCAATAGAATGGGTGTCATCTCGTTGTACTTTACCTTTCAAGACAAGTCGTCACTATACTTTGTGTTGGATTATGCTGCCAACGGCGAGTTGCTTACCTTGATCAAGAAATATAATACCCTCAATGAGGCCTGTACCAGACACTTTGGAGCACAAATATTGGACGCCATAAAGTATATGCATGACAATGGGGTTATCCATCGTGATATCAAGCCGGAGAACATACTTTTGGATGATAGAATGAGAATACAAATGACGGACTTTGGTACCGCCAGGTTGTTGGAAAAGAAGAAGGACAAGAGTGAAGAATACCCCGTCGATGTACGTGCAAAATCATTTGTTGGAACGGCGGAATACGTTTCTCCCGAACTTTTGGAAAGCAAATACTGCGGCAAGCCGGGTGATATATGGGCCTTTGGTTGTATCATCTATCAAATGATTGCGGGAAAGCCCCCCTTCAAAGCAACCAACGAATATCTCACATTCCAAAAGATTACAAAATTGCAATATGCCTTTAGTGCTGGGTTTCCAAACATCATTAGAGATCTCATCAAACAAATCCTTGTGCTACAACCTTCCAAAAGAGCTACAATTGCTGATATCCAAAACCACTATTTCTTCCAGTCTGTCGATTTCACAGATTTCAATCTGATATGGTATTCTGATCCTCCCGAAATCGGACCGTACAAGATGAGTGCCAAATCAATGATGAAGGTTCCAGAGTTGAACAATAACAAACCCCAAACAACCATCAATTTGTCCAAGAAAGGACCCAAGAAATCCACCAATGGATCCACTACTGATTTGGATACAACTTCCAAGAGAGTAGCAAGTGAAACCGTAAATCCTGCCAGTGTGGCTGCATTTGTGTTGCACAAGAAGGATTCTCGTTCTGATTCCAGCCTAGCAGGTGATGAAAATACCACTTCAGTTGATTCCACAAACGACTCTAATGACCATTCGAGAGCTTCCTCTTCCAAAAGAGTGAGTTCATCTCAACCTGATTATATTCCTGGTACTAATATTTTGCGACCACAAATCAACACTCGTGCCTCCTATTCAAGAACAAGCACAAGGCAAAAGAAGCCTGCCCCCAAGCCTAAATCAAAGGTAATGGAAGTGACATCCATGGGAACACTTGAGGCAGCATGGGCAGCATACCTTGAACATCCCGATGAAAGAATCTTGAAAATTGGACCAGTGATTGTTCATAAAGAACAAACAGATAGTTTTGAGAAGAAGCACAAATCATCATTGCATGCATCGCCCTTGAATTTCAATTCCAAATTAAGTTCCCGATCAAGTACTAGTTTGTTATCGCAGGTGGTCAATGGCAATGCCAATGGACTTCGTGAACCCATTTATCATGAAGAGAATAATTACAAAAGTGAAACAGTTGCTATTGAAGATTTTGAATATTCAGAAACAAGCCTGGTCAGTAGAAACAACAGTAAAAAAGAGAGCAGAAAAAGTTCTGATGGGGGTGATAAGTCTACTTCAGGAAGTGGATCAAAGATCACCAAGTCCTCTTTTTTCAAAAAGCTCGGGTTAAGCCATGATAAGAAAGATACCAGTGATGAGACGCCATCACAGCACCCTCTTGAAAAATCAAAGACATGCACCATGGTTATCACTACCCATGGAAGAGCATTAATTTTCTTTCGCAATGATGCAGAAACAAATTATAGACTCGTCACGGTAATCAAGCTAAAGTATCCCTTTATAGCATTCAAAGAGCTAGTTTCCGGTGGTAGTAAGTTGCAAAAGATTCTTCCAACTACCGGCATATTTGTCATTTCCTCGCTCGAAACGTCATTTATATTTGAAGTTGAAAAGTATGAATTGAATCAATGGACGGAGGCATTGGCAAAAGCAAAAATGAATCAAATAGAACGGGAAAAGTTGGCCAATGAAAATGCCACCCCATTGAAAAAGACACCAACACCTTCATCAATGTCAGCCAGTTCGTCGCCTAGGTTACTTGAGTCGCCAGAGTTCTCCACACAAAAGAGAGATAATGGCAGGCCTAAGGAGTCAAAGGGGCGAGTGTCGTCAGATGTGTCACGGCTGAGCCCCGCGTACTCTCCCCGAGAGAGACAAGGCATGGCAATGTTAGGGGCTAAGGTGAGGAGCAAATCGACCAAGAGAAAACCGCCACCGCCGGTCAGTCCTCCCAATGGCGTCAACCCGCATACTGGGCTTCCTACAAACATTTCAGACTCGGGGATGCTTCATGCGGCGCAATTGGCAGCCTCGCACAACAGCCATGTGTCAATGCCTACGGCGAGACGGTCGAGCTTTTCCAAGGAGGACGGAAGCAAGAGCTCAGTACACAAGACCAGACTGCCGCCGGTGAACGCACCCAAGGGAGGCATAACCTCGATGAACTCCAAGTTTCTTGCCCGAAGTCATCGACTGAAGTAACAATCCGAATTCACGTGGAAAAGAAATCGCATATGCATAGGCGAGGCTGTGATGTTGACATTACGAGACGAAACCCCATAGTTTATAGATTAATGTTTGTTGCATTTCTGGATACCCCAGGTTTTGTAGTAGTTAGCAATAGCGGTCGCAGTCACCTGCGTCACGTGCACAAGTCGCACGAACATGGCTATAACCCTGTGACCTGCCACTATTTTGGTCTATGTGCAGTCCCACAATAAAATTTTTCGCCCAGTGCGCAGCACAGTAGGCGATGGCTCCCTACCCTCACGCTCTGGAGTCGCTACCGTCGCACGGTACTAGCACTTTTCAGGTCCAGACAAAATAAAAAAATTTCAGCGTTTGGTTTTCAGTACTTCTGATCAAGAACCATATACATACAAGATGGCTAAATTCATTAAGTCTGGTAAAGTTGGTATGTACAATGAACACACGGAGTGCGCCAGCACCAATAACCCCCCCAGTGAGACGGAGTGAGGAGCAAGGGACCTAGTAGAGAAGGTGACAGAAAATTTTCATCAACATTGAATACTGGAGAATGGACAACCAATAGCAATCCGCTGAGATAGTTACCCATATTTAGATGTCTGATGCCACCTATGAATATGCATATTAGACAAGTAAGACAAGATCCTAGTAAACATTGATTTCGAGCCATTGATGAGGCCAAATGTCGATTGCTCGAGATTGTATGGCGATGGTCGCGCCAGTCCCACCTGGGGGGTTCCAACCATTAAAAGTCAACTAGTACTAACTCGTTACAGCTATTGTCGTCCGTGGTCGTTTTGCCGGTAAGAAGGTTGTGATTGTCAAGCCTCACGATGAAGGTACCAAGGCCCACCCTTTCCCACACGCCATTGTTGTTGGTGTTGAAAGAGCACCATTGAAGGTGACCAAGAACTTGGGTGCCAAGAAGACCGCCAAGAGAACCAAGGTGAAGCCATTTGTCAAATTGATCAACTACAACCACTTGATGCCAACCAGATACTCCCTTGACGTTGAATCATTCAAGGCCTCCGTGACCTCCGAGTCTCTTGAAGAGCCATCGCAAAGAGAAGAGGCCAAGAAGGTTGTGAAGAAGGCATTGGAGGAGAAGCACCAAGCCGGCAAGAACAAGTGGTTCTTCCAAAAATTACACTTTTAAGAAGTTGGCAAGTCATTCTATATCCGTGACAAATGTTTATCATATATAAATGGGTTCTGTTAAAATTTGTTAATAGTGTATTTTTTCTTGCATGGGTTTTCAATAAACAATAATTACGATGTCGTGGTGACTGGAGGGGATGAGTTGGCTCATGCGGGACCGACGGTCGCTTGTATATCTACGTACTATATAATTGATGCAATCAATGTTGATACCAGAGGTGTAGTGGGAGAAGGTCGTGGTGGAACGATTGTAGCCGCAAATGGGGCCCCGTTTCCTTGCTCACGGGGTCGCCACGCTAGGACGAGCGCCAGCGACACAATCCGCACCAGATTTGCTCATTTTTTTCGGGCAATTTGTCCCCACGAGACCATCGCTCCCCACGGCCGTTCATTGCCAGCGTTCCCTCGTAGCAACACACACACAGAATGTCTGCAGAAGACGGCGTAGCCAAATTGAAGGTGAGCGACGAAGCAGACCAGGTGGTCACGCCCTGGGAGGTGGAAGGCGCCGTGGTGGACGGAAAGGCCGTGGGCATCGACTACGACAAGTTGATCAAGCAGTTTGGTACCAAAGGGATCACCCAGGAAACCCTCAACCGGTTCAGGGAGGTCACGGGCCACGAACCCCATCCGTTCTTGAAGCGTGGAGTGTTCTTTTCTGAGCGTGACTTCACCAAGATCTTGGATCTCTACGAACACGGCGAACCGTTTTTCTTGTACACGGGACGGGGCCCCTCGTCCGACTCCATGCACTTGGGCCACATGGTTCCGTTCCTCTTCACCAAGTGGTTGCAGGACGTGTTTGACGCCCCCTTGGTCATTGAATTGACAGACGACGAGAAGTTTTTGTTCAAGCCCAAATTGACCATTGACGACGTCAAGCAGTTTGCCGCCGACAATGCCAAGGACATCATCGCCGTGGGCTTCGACCCCGCCAACACCTTCATATTCTCCGACTTGCAATACATGGGTGGCGGATTCTACGAAAACGTGGTTAGAACATCGAGACAGATCACCACCTCCACGGCCAAGGCGGTTTTCGGGTTCCAGGATTTCGACTGCATTGGAAGAATCCACTTTGCCAGTATCCAGATCGCCGCCGCCTTCCCTTCGTCCTTCCCTGATGTGTTGGGGTTGCCTGCCAAGACTCCCTGCTTGATCCCTTGTGCCATCGACCAGGACCCCTACTTCCGTGTTTGCAGAGACGTGGCCGACAAATTGAGATATTCCAAGCCAGCGTTGCTTCACGCCAAGTTCTTCCCCGCCTTGCAGGGAGCTTCGACCAAAATGTCGGCCTCCGACACCACCACTTCCATCTTTATGGGTGACACTGCCAATCAAATCAAAAAGAAGATTAACAAGTATGCATTTTCTGGAGGCAGAGCCACCGCGGAAGAACACCGAGAATTGGGGGGTATCCCTGAGGTGGATGTGGCCTACCAGTATTTGTCCTTCTTCAGTGATGATGACGTCAAGTTAGCTGCTCTCGAGCAAGGTTACCGAAAAGGAGAGATTTTATCGGGAGAAATGAAGAAGGAATGTATCCAAGTGTTGCAGGAGTTTGTTGCCGCTTATCAGTATAGACGAAGCAAGGTGGACCAGGCCGTGGTTGAATCGTTCATGAGGCCCCACAAATTGGTCTTTGGCCAGAAGCAACGTTTGGTCCCAGCAAAGGCCAGACAAGATAAACCCAAGAATTAGATAGATCTGCATAATATATAATCTGTATCGCAATCTCCAGTAACACTCCATTAGCACTGTCCAAGAGCCAAACCACCAGAGCAACTGTTTGGCATTCTCCAATATGAACTTGAGTTTGTGGAAATCGTCGTCGCTGGTTTACGTCCAAACCATCGCGGCAATTCGACAGAATGTGTCCCTGAGATGAGACTTCTTTGGTACTGTAAGAATCATCATAGCCAGCTAGAGCAACTTTTTCACGTTTTCCAAGATGAACATGAGCTTGTCGAAATCGTCGTCGCTGGTTTCGTTACCTTGGCCAAACCATCGCGGCGAGATCGAGAGAATTGTGTCCTTGGGATGCTGTGCGGCGATAATCTTTGCAATCTGCGTTGCAACCACCTGTATCTTCACGTTGGAAGGATCGCCGATAAGCATATCGGGCTCTGCCACCGGCGCTGAATCTTGCTCCAACTCAAGGGATGACGCATAGGCAATGGTGTTCTTGGTGGGGATGGGGATATGGAATGTCGTCACCAACACTCCATCGATCTCGATGTTGACAATCATCTTGTCCGCGAGCTCCAACTTGTGAAAGAAGAACTCAGTGTCTGTATCATTATGGTATTTTGCAACAAACGATTTCGAAAATCCAGATGGATCACGGTGGATCTCGTCCATGTTGCAATTGCCAAATCCAGTTGGTGAAGAGTTGAAAAACTCAATTCTAGACTTGCCCTCAATGATCAATTGTTCCAAACGGTTCTGGCGGGGCTACAATATGGCGGTCTAGCGAGACTATAAGAAAGCGTCACGTGACACAGCACTTACGGCTCCAGGGTTGCCATCTGTTGTCATCCCCTAAAGTATTGGTTGCAACAGGCCGGTGTTTGTTGAGCCAGAATGTAATGCAGATGAATGTATCAAGTAGAAAATTGCGATCTGCAACGGGGTGGAATTCTTCCATGGGCTACCACGGTACTAGAACCACCGCCAGAGAACAATACCCTTTAAGATGAAGGAACAAACTTCGCCACGCGCGACGGGTCAAGATCTACAGCCCGAGAATTTTCCAAGGCACGGTGTCAAGGGGCTATTCCCCATGCGACTAACTCCGTCCAGGGGAATGAACCTTATTGGCTGGGTGGGGGGTCGGGGGTATGTTATCCCAGGAGAACGGGTGCATGGCGACAGAAAAAATGATTTTACGAACGGCAGTGGCTGGTGGATCTGAACACGGTGTAATCCCAGTCGCCGAAACGGTCGCCATCTGATGGGTGCGCAACCGAGGGCCAGGCCCAACGTAGTCCACCTCCCCAGATTGTAGGCGTAGTAGCAGCTACAATTACCGAAGGGATGGAATACAGCCAATCACACTTGGGTGTCGTTCACAGTGCTACACTTATTGTACGGGAACGGTGATACATTGTCTAGCAAGTTATTGTCACCAGTGGATTGCACAGGAAGTTACAAAATACGTCAAAATTTAGGATTGTGCATAACTGGCGCCAACAACGGCTCGCCAGGGTAGCAGTGAAGGCCCCACAGTGCGGAACTACATGGACAAATTTGCCGCAAATGATGTCAGCCAAAGTCGCAGGACAAAGGTGGTTACGTGTTATTACTAAAATAGTCATCGTTATGACAAATTGATCACCTCGTTCCCCATAAAATTTTTCACAATTTGGAAACCGCTTGTTTGTGCCCAAGGAATACAAAAACATGAAAAATAAATTCATACTCTTTGAAGCCCGGTTTGCAGCAGATTTCATTCTCGGTGCATATGCGGTGCATATCACCAGTTAGTCATCAGTGATTGTAGAGGCCCTGCTATAAATTCTACCAATTTGGTCATTTTTCACTTTTGTTTTTCCTGCGCAGAAAAAGGGCACTATTACCAAACGGATTTACCCGGTAGACAAAGTACTAGACTGTATAGCCCGTAATTACCCCTTCTTCGGGACATCCATACCCATATTATCCACAAAATGTCACAAGTATTCACCCCTATACCAGAAGCATTGCAGGCATTCAAGAATGGTGAGTTCTTGATTGTCATGGATGACGAGGACCGCGAAAATGAAGGCGACTTGATCGTCGCTGCCGAGCTCACCACCCAGGAAAAGATGGCATTCTTGGTGAGACATTCCTCGGGGTACGTGTGTGTGCCTTTGTCCACTGAACGAGCTGACGCCCTTGGTTTGCAGCCCATGTTGCAGGACCGCACAGATAGACACGGGACTGCCTACACGGTAACCTGCGACTACGCCGACGGCACAACCACCGGTATTTCCGCCCACGATCGCGCCCTCACCGCCACCAAGTTGGCCGACCCCAACTCAAAGCCTGCAGACTTCATAAGACCCGGTCACGTGTTGCCATTGAGGGCAGTACCAGGGTTGTTGACCAAGAGAAGAGGCCACACTGAAGCCGCAGTGCAGTTGTGTGAGTTGTCGGGATTGCAGCCCGCAGGGGTGATTTGTGAGTTGGTGCGAGACGACGATGGCTTAATGATGAGATTGGACGATTGCGTCAAGTTTGGCAAACAGCATAATATCAAGGTGATCAACATCAAACAGTTGGTCGAGTACATTAGTTCGTAGATAGTTGGTGCGATTACTGCAAAAAACTAGCAAAATTTCATATCATTTCACATGGTAGAAACCTTTCTCTCCGGCTTCGGATAAGTAGCATAATGATAATACAAAGAGAGGTTTAATGCAGCCGTTGGAAACAATGCATGTTCCATTTATTGTCTAGTACAATAGATGATTTACATCGGAGAAGCTGCTCTTATTTGCTAGGCCAATCGATCGCAACCCGCTAATGTTTCCGACTGCAGGGCAGCGACGTATTGTGTAGATGAAACTCACCTCGTTGCATTCTTTCGGGAACCAATGCGAAATTGTAGCTTTTATATGTTCAACTTCGGCGTTCGTGAGGAAATGGTCGTGGTTGCGTTGGAGTGCCAACCTTTTGACGGTTGGATTATTGCAATATACTACAATTAATATTACCCTCTCTAGGTGTATCTAGTATATTATTATACTTTTAACTACATGTACTAGCCAGTATGTGCACCTTCAAACACATACAAAAGTGATAGCAAAAACATAGTCATAATTTCATCAGTATACTGGGTGCTGGCCAATACTCATGGATATTACTTTAACCACAACTGCGCCTTTCTCTTTCCACTTACCTCATCCTTGACTGACTTGACATCAACAACCACCTTGTCAAACACCCCGACAGTGCGCTTGTTGTTGTTGAAGTCAACAAAGGTCAACTCATACTTATCCTCATCATAATCCGCACTATTCACGTCTCCCATTGTTTCCAATTTGATAAGTCCTTCAACACCAAATGTTGGCACCAACACCACAATACCATTGTTGAAACATTTGATCACATATCCTTCATGCTCAGCTTCATTGTTCCTCATCACCTGTCCCACATAATACTCTATACTGGCTCTTCCAGCAAATTGGGCATTTCTATGGCGCTTGTTGATGTTCTTCACAATCATTTCCATCTTCTGTTTATCGCGATGACTCAAATCAAGGTTCTCATATCCAATTGCACCTGCCAACTGTCGGTGGGCCACCACATCACAGTATCTTCTGATAGGTGAGGTGAAATGAGTGTATATATCCACAGCCAAACCATAATGCCTAAACTCAGGATAGCCGTATGACCCAGAGGAAAAGTATTCTGCAGCCATCATGCATCGCGTAGACATAATACGTACCAAAGTATTGAAATAAGGATCCTTATCATCCACACATCTATCAAGGGAATCTGCAAGTGCTTTGGATGATTCCAACGATACTGACATGCCATTTTTGCGCACATTGAGCATACTGTTTAATATCTCAAAATTGGTGGCAGGGGGTGGGGCGTGCCGTCTGAGCATGGCAGTCTGAGGATAAGAGTCATAAATCTTTCTTGCAACCGAGATATTAGCAAACAACATGAATTCCTCAACTAATGAGTTTGTTTCCAACAATTTCTTAATCTCCACCTCTTGCGGATCGGATGTTTCGCTATCCATATGAACTTTCACTTCGGGTGAGGCAAGGTTCAACGCTCCTGCGTCTAATCTTTTCTGCTTCAATTTCTTGGAAAGCTTGAGTAATATTCTCATGGATTGAGTTAACTCGTCTTGCTGCAGGGAATCATCAATACGTAACTGTGCTCTTTCATAAGAAAATGCTTCTCTGGATGTAATGACCGATTTCATAAATTTCACATTGACTATGTTTGCATCTTCATCCAATTCCCAGATTACTGAAAATGCAAACCTATCCACATACGGTTTCAAAGAACATAAATTTGTACCCAACAACATCGGCAACATATCGATTCTTTTGTCCACCAAATAAACTGATGTACCTCTGGAAGCACCTTCTTGATCTAATGCAGTGTTTGGCTTGACAAAGTGAGTAACATCAGCAATGTGAACTCCAACTTCGTAGTTGCCATTGGGTAATTGCTGGGCATGAAGAGCATCATCGATATCCACACAGTTTGGTGGATCTATAGAACAAACCAATTTGTCTCTTAAATCAACTCTCTTTTTCAATTGAACGTCATCAGTGTTGACAAGATCAGGCACAGTCCAGTTGTCACCTTCTTCGGGTAAACAATCCAACACATTTTTTGAAAATGGACGGTACTCCACATCATGCTCCAATAACAATGCTTCAGTTTCCGCCTCGGCACTTTCTATTTCACCCAATGCTCTTACAAAATGTCCATAAGGGTACCGAGAATGGTTAGGCCACGAATCAACAACCACCACAATTCGTTGTCCCAAGTATTCTTTGGCTTTCCTGGTTCTTATTCTAATTTTGGGCAACAACTTGTCCATCAAAATGACAAAACAACTTTTGGATGCATGCCCATTATCATCAAGGCTCACCGAAGATGGAGCAATCTGCCCTACGTAATACCTCCATGATCTTCTCATCACACCAACAATTTTAGCAGTTGGCTGCATCTTTTTCGCTTCGTCGGTTTTATGTGAGGTTGCCTTCAATGCCTCTTGAGCTAACAAAATACGCTCTTTATCTGAAACTACACCGGATTCTTCACCATCTTCGGCGTCATCATTGGCGTTGTCATTTGCCCCAATGGCGCTTTCTTCAATAATAGTGGATGATGGTTCTTTCCATTTATCTTTGGGCAAGAGCTCGACAATTACTGAATCGGAATTGAAAGCTCTGTTGAGGTTTTTAGAACCAATAATTAGCAAGGGTTTCTTAAAAGCAGGAACCGATACACTCCCTTCCAAAAAGTTGTAGGATGAAATATTAAGCACACCTTGATACAAAGTGCCGTTTTTGACCCCGGCCATGATTCTTGCCTGGGAATAATATTCTGGAAAGCTAGTTTGTTCTGATTTATCGTAATCCTGGGTGTTTTCATCGTTGGGAATCAAATCACGTAAATCATCGGCATTTGGTAATGTATCAATATACTGTACCAAAGACCTTGCATCTATATTGTCTTTCTGAGCCTTGGCGAGATTGTCTTTATCATTACACAAGAAAATGACCTTGATGTCGCTGTCGCTCTTGTTTAAATGCTGTTGGTACCAAGAGGTCACTTGCCTAATAGCACGGTCGTTGCGGTCATTAATGGATTCATTCTTGCCTCGATTCACATATGTGGCCTCGTTATACTCATTATGGAATACAATAAATCGCTTGTCTTCCGACTTGACCAAGTTTCGTAACCTCAGATATATCGGGAACGAGCGATTTCTTACTTCTTCAAGCACGGTCTGGGGAACAATGACGTCGTAGAACCCTTGGTTGTTTTCCAACAAATCAATGGCATGGAGAACTATGTTGGTATCGATGACAAGGTAGTGTCTCTCGCCATTAGCCAACTTTCTCGGCGTCAGGGACAAGATGAACTTGGGCAAATGGCCATTGGCATCTGGTTTCAACGTATCCTGGCATTGAGTACACGCCTGAGAATAACAAGGAATGTCGTTACGAAGATAATGCTCACGAACAACCTTGAGTGCCCCGCCATTTCTCGATCGAACAAACACCTTCGAGGTGACTGTAAGGCCGCTCGACAAGCGTTTTCTATCAGCAAGCATCTGCAACGATCTCTAGTGGCAATTGTAATTGGTTGTGAAGTTCATCTCATTATACAAAAAATAAAGAACCCATCACCCTGCATATAGACCATACACGTGACGGCGGCATTTCAAATTGTTGCAAAATGTCATCTTCTTAACAACCATTCATCGATGCTGTCGCCCGTATAGCGGCGATGGGCTATGGCCGTTTGCATGATCCTGTAGATAGGAGAGGTTACATGTCTAGCTGGAACTTGATTGGCTTTGGTGGTTACTTTATTTGGAGAGAAATCGAGCATCTCATTGGAATTCAAAGACATCTGGTCGAGCACAGGGGATTTACCTGCACTGTAGAAGCTAGCATTGGAACCACTAGATGCTGAATTCATTGTAAACATAGATGTAGTCATTTCCGTGGACCTTTTTTCTTTCGCTTGTCCTTCGTCTGGCAATGTCCACTCTAAATATTGGTCTCCTTCGTCGCTTGGCGAAGCCAGGGTCATGTATTCTTCCTCGTCATTGGCTAGGGCATCAGGTTCTGATATCTCATCCTGTGGAGCTAATTCTTTGCTGGAGCCAACCTTTAAATGAAAAGAGGAATCCGTTTGGTGGGCAAGGTCGTTATTAATGGCTCTGTGGCTACCTCCAACCAAGTCTCCAGAGGCACCACCATATGTCAATCTTTCTACAAGTTCCTTATTGATTGTGCCATTAGGACTGTGGCCAATTATTTCGTTTCCCGACTGCAGTTCAATGGGACTGCTAATGGAATCCTTCAATTGTTGCTGGCGTTGTGCCTTCTCCGAGCTTCGTGAGAAATGTTGTACAAACCTGAACCACCATACTCTTTTCCTTCCAGAACTGGACAACTGTTCTAAGGAATCCCGGGTCTGGTTGCCGACTCCACCGAGAGTTGACATACTCTCCATGGGACTGAACTGTCTGCAACCAATTGAATATAATTGTTGGTCTGGACGACTTATTGGAGGGTAGCGACTGACCACGTCGGGATCACGAAGCTCATTCAAAGTGGAAATATCTACGGCACTGGGATTCAACCTCAACATCAGAAGTACTTACTCTTGACTAAGATCGTTGCAAGGGTTCAACCAAATTTTGCCAGTATAACACAAATGGTCCATTATATCAATTAATTTCGCAGCCAAGTCACGTGCACGATTTTGATATCCAATGAAAACCGGTTCTACCAACCAAATTTGAAAAACAAATTGGTGAAAAAGTTCAACATTTGCATTTTTACTAGCTACGTTAGATAACCTTGAACTCAATATGGCTGGAGCATACGTTATTGCCGGGAAAACCTTCCAACCTCACCAGTTAGCCCTCGCAACTTTGGGTTCTGTTGTGCTTCTCTGTCTCCCCAAGCCATGGGGTCCACCAGCCCCAAAGCACCCTTCCATTAACGCATCTTCTTCTGAAGAGGAGAAGTTTGTCAAGGAATGGTTGGCCAAGCACAGCGAAGAAAAGCACTAATTAATTTTGTGGGTGGTTGATAATAGAGAAATTGGTGTTGTCAAAATAGACTGGGGCACCATCAAGATGGATGTGGCTCTGTAACAAATTCGAGATCGAGAGAGCACATGGAACGATCGCAGAAAAGAAGACAGGAGTTGACACCACCGCAACACAATACTCACCATTTCTGACGCTAGTGGCTGCTTTGCCGGCCTGGGATTACAGGGGATCTGCATCGCACGACGTATAGGTGGCATAATTGAGCTAACGAGCCCAATACTCTATGCTAGTATGAGGCATATTGCCCTATGATTTCGCTTTTCCGCAATTAGACAGTAGCTTCAGGTTATACATTCCATCTAAAGTTTAGTTCCGTATTTAACATTTCAATTTATGTATTAGACAGATTTACAGAGTAGATGGCACATGGTTGTGATGGCATATTCGCAGGTTACTGGTGCACATAGGCCTATGTCGTTGGCTAGTAGCGTAGACAGCGAAAAATTCCGGGTAATTTTCTCAGATGAGATGCCCGAAAAATTTCCCAATATTGCACTATCACGGTACCCAGCAGAGCCACCATAATCAGGTATACCACTGCTATTACGGCCTCAAATTCGTCATGTCGGCTATATATAAGGCATTACAGTCCAAGTCGTCCAAGGAGACGTCCGAGAAAACCAAACACATAAATAGACAGCGATTGCTCGTGATATCTTCGCGAGGGGTCACCTATAGACATCGCCATTTGATCAGTGATCTTTTGGCCCTTCTTCCCCACGCCCGCAAAGAACCCAAGTTTGACTCCAAAAAGAACTTGTACCAGTTGAACGAGGTGGCCGAGTTGTACAACTGCAACAACATCTTCTTTTTCGAGTCGAGAAAGCACCAGGACTTGTACCTCTGGATCACCAAGCCTCCCAACGGCCCCACCTTGAAATTCCACATCCAAAACTTGCATACATTAGATGAGTTGAACTTCACCGGCAACTGCTTGAAAGGATCAAGACCAATCCTCAGCTTTGACCAGTCATTCACCGAAAATGAGCATTACCGATTATTGAAGGAGATGTTCACCCATACCTTCGGGGTGCCTCCCGGGGCGAGAAAGTCCAAGCCTTTTATCGATCACGTCATGACATTTTCCATTGTCGACGGCAAGATATGGATAAGAAACTACCAGATTAACGAGACCTTGGATGACAAGGACAACGACGGCGAAACCGCTGCCGGCGACGAGTTGAACCTCGTGGAGATTGGACCCCGGCTTGTGCTCACCTTGATCACCATCTTGGAAGGGTCGTTTGGCGGCCCCAAAATCTACGAGAACAAGCAGTACGTGTCGCCCAACTTTGTGAGGGCACAAGTGAAGCAGCAAGCGGCCGAGCAGGCCAAGAGAAGGGCCACCGCTGCCGTGGAGAGAAAGGCCAAGAAGGTGGCCCAGGTAATCAAGTCGGACCCCTTGTCCAACGAAGCGTTGTTCAAGTAGGGGCAGGGGCAGTTTTGCAGCTAGTGCAACCTGCATTTATATTGGTGCTCCTGGAGGTAATGTGTAAATACCACTTCGTAACATGCAAGGCCATTGGTGCCAGCGACAGCAACAACACGACATTTTCGTGCCCGTAGCCTCCACCGGCACCCGGTGGCGTCACCTGCAAACGGCACGGCCGTAACCTGCAAATGCCGTTTGCGGTGTGAATTTGATGGTCGCCGTCAACAATGCGATCGTCCGTGGTCTCCGCAGAACACCAATGGGAGAAGACGAGCAACGATCGGCAGCGCATCGTCAACGGCAGAATATGGCAGCGGTATTTGCCAAACAATGCCCACTGGTGGCTACATAATGGCCATTGTTGGGATTCCCCTTACTTGAAATCACAACTAATCGGGAAATCGGACACAATATCCCGTGGACCCGGCAAGGACGGCCCCACCACCCGTGGGCACAGGGGGGTGCTGCCGTCGAGCGCGGGCGACATTTCCTCGTGTTACACGCACCAGATGTCGCGAGAACCGGCCAACCTCTGCGTGGAAGCGGCAATTAATACGGGCCCTGGTAGAGGGGGGATTCAGGGGTAACCCTGGAACCATAAATTAGCCCCGGTGTTTACCAAACAATGCGACGTGGTTCCTTTATATAGCCACCGTATACTATTTTTGTCGATGATGTCATCGGGCCAATGTCGCGCCCGGCCCTGGCCCCACATGCGACACCCACACGGGATGGGTCCGATTCGAGGGACTGGACCCATGTAGTCCGTCATTCTCCGCCCCCCCCCCCCCCCCCCCCCCCCCCCCCCCCCCCCCCCCCCCCCCC